>JASDQU010589310.1:6042-17695 GCA_032191745.1 Picea mariana | reverse complement strand
AGACAAAAAGTCAAAGGTCAAACTGGAAAAAAGTCAATGCTGACGTCAACATGACGATAGCATGACATCACCAAATACACCTCATGATGTTGATGTGGCAGAGACATGTGGCAGTAGTTTACTAGGAAGATGTGGATGGCAGATCCAATCAGAGTTGGACATGTGGCAAATTTCGAGCAAATGAGGTGGTGCCATGTGGCCCAGGCATGGGCAGCCACATGGTACCCAGTCAGCAATTCATATGGCAAGTTCCAAAAACTAGTTTGGGGGTCCATGGGTTTTGAACCCACGACCACCCACCAAGCCAACACTTTGCGAAATAGTCCAACACCAACGTGCCACCAAAGTTTCTTATTAAATCAAATGTATTTAAATTTATTTAAATTTTCATATATTATATGGTAGCGGAAAGGGGGGTTGGGGCTAAGCCCCATCCCATGGTTATATTGCAATGTGTGACCACCGAAAAGGGCACGGGCGCCTCACCTAACCACCAGTGCATGGATAGGACCATGATCCCATGTAATGAGCCATAGAACCAGGAGCTAGCGCAACTAGAGGGTTCGCTCTTGGCCATATGGAGCCATGTGACCCTGTTTTGAGGGCGCGTGCCCAACCCTAGGGGGCTGCACTGTGTAATTTTTAGAAAAAGTGGGTTTTTTTAATAGTTTTTGGGGATTTTGACTGATATAATGCCCAGAAATTGGTTTTTTGAGGATTTTGAGGCCATTTGAAGGGGGATTTGATCCCAAAAAGAAGTCGAATCTTGAAGGAAGTTGGGATTCCTCATCTTAGCCTTGAAAAATATAAAAACCAGGCTTTTTGAATCCTTGAGGGGACTTTCTGATGCATGGTTTTGAAGGAACAGTTTATAAATTTGGGCCTTTTCTCATGTTTTGAGAGGCGTTTTTCTCATGTTGTTGAGAGGATTTTGATGATGCATGCATGAATCTGAGCAAGGAGGTATTGCAAAATAGATCTAAAGCATGTAATGTAATATAAAAGAACCTATGTAAGAGAACTTTGAGCATTTTAAAGAGAAATAAAGAGGTCCTCCACTTGGAAGCGGGCCCGGAGACGTAGCCAACAATTGGTGAACTTCGTTATCAACCTCTTGTCTCTATTTCTCTTTTCGTTTTGTTGTTCTATTCTCTTAATTTGCAGCATGGATATTAATGGTTGATCTCTTTATTCATTGATAACCATCAATAAAAGTCACATTTGATATTCCACAACCAGATAATAAGCTTTATGTATTTCGCATTCTTAACGATCTGATGCCTAAAATACATTAAACTAACTTGTGATTTATCAGTAATACCTTCATTTTTGGATCAAAAAGTGAAAAAATGAAAATTGTCAGTGTGTCACAATTGTTACTTCTTCGTCACGCTATAAATTCATAAAAAGGGGGGGAAGCAACCCATTGTGTTATTTTCTAAGGAGGAGAATGCAGAGCCGAGTGGAAGAGCGATAGAGTGTGAATTTTCGCTAGCCTCTGTCGATTTGGAAGTATACAAGTCATATTTATTTTCCATGTCACCACCGAGGTTTGGAGTGCCAAGTAGAACCAGACGAAACACACAGAGTATCACTCAGGTGCCACAAATCGAAACAAACGAGATTTCCAGAGTGGTGGATGTGAATGAAATCCACACGCCGGAGTACAAGTAGACCACATTTTATGTGGAAGAGGATCAAGAACCCGCACAGGAGCCTGAGCAGCCGGAAGAGGACGTCGAACGTGTTAGCACTCCAGGAGTCCTTTTAGATTGTGGCTCGAAGAAGCCTGGTAACTTAACTAATATCTCAATGATTTATAAAAATGGATCAAGTTGGATGACTAAATCAAACCTCACTCACTCAAAACATGCATAAACACACTCAGATGGACAAGTCTTTCAACCACTATTGTTCAAAGAGTTTATAAAAAGTGGATGTATGGAGAAGACTTTATTATACCAGCAGAAACATACACACAAAGTATATATCAATGGCCAATTACAATAGGTAAAGAGTAATTGCAATTCTAATTAATCAATGCAATGATAAGATGACAGTTATCAGGCATTAGACAAACATGAACAACATGAATATAATATTTAAGTGCAAGTATAGAATAGGTAGAAGATGAGAATCTGAACAATAATGGCAAAAGAAGCTTATATTACTGATATGAAATGAGAAGTTTGAGAGTACAAGTATGTAAAAGTCTACAAAGTCAAACCACTAGCATTGTTGCCTCTGTGGGCTTAAATAAGATTACATGTTGGTTATCAGATCCAAAAAGAAGGGATCGGATACCTACAAAATCTACTAATCAAATCAATTACAATATCTAGGATCTAGATCCTATTTTCAAGGAGTCATTCTCTATGCTACTTTTGGTCTTCAATAGCTCCACCAAAGCATCCTAATGAGTGTAGGAGACTCATACCCTCTAACTCCACCAGCTGGAACACCGAATCAACCTTTGACTGCTGAAATTTAGATTGGACTTGAACTAAATCTTTGAAACACGGAACTTTGGCGAGTTTGCAGCATGTAACACTGTGAAAACCAGCTTTGCGCTACCAACTGGTTGTAGGAGGTTGTTTTAACACACAGTGAGTGGGAAAATCACTTTGAAGAGTGAACTAGGTGCTGCAAGGAGTTGATTTAGTCTATATAATTTATGATATGTCCTTTGTATCCCTGAGAACTTCAAATCTTGTGAAAATATGTTTTGTAAATGAAGACATATCTTGACAAAAACATATTAATGTCGAATAATGTTGAGACTTCTTAGACTTTGTCTCAACACAAATACCATGCATATCCTCCTTTAAGATACATGACATGACTTCAAAATCTCTCATTAGACACACAAAATTTTAGGACATCTTGAATTAATCATCATGCTTGGGAGAACTAACAGGGGCAATCTCCTTCAAGAAGATAGCCAAATTCTTCTTGCTAAGCATATTTTTGGCCAAGTATAAGTGCTCTGTCAGCCTTCTATTCTCTTCCCTTAGAATGAGATTTTGCTTGTATATGTTGGCCAATTGCTTTTTCTAGCCCTTCTTTCTCCTGATGCTTTTCTTTAGTTGATTGCATTCCTCTGCCAGTTCATTCACTTGGCTTGTCAATTGTCTCCCAAGTGTGATCTTTTCATGATGCAACTTCTGATTCTTTTCCTGGACCTCCTTAAGCTGACTGTCTGCCTCCTTGAAATATTTAACCCAATCCTCTTTAGGTCCCTGCTCTACCTCTGAAAGTGGCTCTAGTGGAGATTCTCTCATCTGGACTATGGCTTCCAATGCTTCCTTTTCAACAAGGCAAGCTTTAAATTTTAACAACCTATCATAGGCTCTACCACATCAATGCTTGGAACAGACTCCTCTGATAAAATAAGTTTCCTTCTAGATGATCTCCTAAGCACTGGTGTGTTGACTGTAGCTTGGATAGTTGGAGAATTGTCCTTGATTTACATATGAGGGAGCTCTAGAAGATGGTCTGCATGTTATTTGATTACAGTTTCCTGAGCTCTTGCTTTTCTTTTTTTTCTATAGGCTTGGGCGAGTGAGGATTTTGAAGAAATAGGGTTATTAGAAGGTTGAAGTTTTTTAGATGCAGAGGGAAAAAAAGAACCAGAAGGTTGGGCTACTTCAAGGCTAGGAGCAGAAAGAACAGGGTCTGGTGCTATTTCACTTGAGGGAGCAGAAGGAGCAATAGGATGTGGTATCTCAGATGATGGTGCAAAGGAGTCAATAGGAGGTGTTGCAACTTTCTTCTTAGAGGATCTATGTGTACGAGGAGAAAAAGGAAAATCAATATGGTAGTTTGACACAAACAAGAAGGTAGGCCAATCTTTCCATTCCTTTTTCAATTGCTCAAGAACTATAATTTTGATTAGAGCATGGTGACAAATAGACTTGTGAAGCTTCTCGGGTTTTTTTTATGCAAAAGAAATCATCCTCTGTAAACTTTTGAAGAGGAAAAAGGATAAGTCTATCTCTTTCTTACCAGTGAAGTGGAGGAGGAGCTTGAAATGATACTACAACACCCAATTGTATCTTCCTTCACATGTAAAAAACCTTTGTATGATGACCAGCAGCTTATCATAGTCTTCTATCAGCGATTTCCTGGGAACACCTCTCACTAGATCAGCTCCTCTATGTTTAGGTCTGAGCATGTCTTTGCACCAGTCCTCCTTTTCAATCTTCTTTGCTTTATACCATTGCCCCCCTGTCATAGGGATCTCTGTCACTTCAGCAATCAAATTTGTTGTCACATGGATTTTCAATGGACAATTTTTTGTTTTTCCATCCCTGTAATTCTGTACAAAATCCCTTGATACCTCCAAATGATATCCTTGCAGCTTCTGGAAAAACCTCCAACAACCCAAGTGTTTGAAGGAGTTAGCATGATTCATGTCTTGCTCAATTAATGAAGTCTCTGTAGGCTCAAATCTAACCAGGGAGCCCGACCTTTTCCTGGGAATAGGGTCCTTCCTTGGTGCCATGAGGGAAGTGAAAGCCTGCTCATGTTACCTCTATGCAAGAAATGGTGAGGAAAAACAGATTTCAATGAAGAAGAGAATTATTTGAAGTATGCAAACCTTGAAACCCTTTGGTGAAAAGCTGTTGCTTTAGAAAAGACCTCCAATTTCTTTGATGAAGCTAAAGAACTCAGGCTCGCCTCCTTTTAACAGCTTTCATGCAAAAATTTCAAATTTTAAACCGGGACCTTTTCCCTCCGAGTTCGTAGCGCGCCACACACTGAAATGATGTTATGTGTTGACAACGAGGGATGAGTTGGTAGCGCCTCCAGTAAAAAAGTACGCAGATGCGCTACAAACTCGCCATCATGAGGTGGAATGATACATAATAGTCAAATCACAACTTGAGGGGGGTATGATAGCTTTACAAAGACCAAAACCGACTTCTAAGACCATGACTCATGCGAAAAGAGATAAATGATTTAAAATTTGACCAAAAATGACTTAGGATAATGACTATGACAACCATTGAGTTGTTTTTTACCCTATATGACATGACTCATTTTTGCTAATTGGACTTAAGAAGGACCTATTTTATTAAATGACTAATGGGATGAAAACTATATAAAATACCTAAGACAAGAATAAAAAAAGAGACTTTATTGGGAGATAACAGAACGGACGGAATCCGACGCGTCCACGGGAAAAGAGTTGCAACAAGAAGAACCAGGCATGGATTCCACACAGTAAGGCCAAGAGTCGGAACCAGAGCATGAAATGGAGAAAGAGATCATATCGGAAGGTGGGGTATCATCCCCATAAGGGAAAAAGAAGCTAAGAGTATAAATCAGTGTGCAGAGCGTACAACACACACAGGCAGAACTATGTATAGTGATGCCAAAAATTACCAAGGGAGTAAAGACCAATGATAACATGGTGGGAGGAGTCCATAGCCTTAAATACTCTGACCATGATGTCTCTGATGCCATAAATTTCCCATATTTGGCAGCATAGAGCTACCTAGAGAGCAGGGGAGAAGGCCCATCAGGTGCGCCATTGTTGGAAACTACGTAGTGGATCCTGGGACTATACAACATTGGAATTATGAACTTACTAGACATACCGCGCTTTGGGCATGGGAAAAACATAAACAGATGTGTCAAACAGCTATTGGCGAGGGTGCACAAAGGCATCTTGTGGATGGATAGGTCAGTTCCAATCAACGTTGATCTCATCACAGCGATTATAGGGCTACCCACAAATTGAGAGAAGTCGGAACAATACCTAGAACACAAGACTAAGGTGAAAGCCATCTTAGATGAGATCAAAGCAAAGTATGGCACAGAGAGGGGTAACAGAGGTATCAGGATCAACAAAATCAATGATCTTGTGACACGATTTGCAACAAGATTGCTCGGTTGCAAATTAATGTGCAAGTGCCGAAAATAATAAGTGTCCACAGGAGTAGTAGTAGCTATGGCATAGTGCACAAAGGGAATATCGATGAGTTGGGCCCCTTACCTACCAAAATTGTTCCCTGAAGACTACAAGGATGCACAAGACTGGGGCTCTGAGTTCCACTACTCATGGTTACTCATCCTCATTGCACTTATGGGGTGGCACGAACCTACATACATTATGTTCCTTCCAAGGACAGGAAAATGTGGCACAGGATGCTACACGTCATTGTGAAGAACAGCTGATCCCAAGGTAAATAAATTCAACAACAACATGTTCTCTCAGTACTTTATAGAGATGCAAAACATCTTGGTGGATACATGGAGGATCTCCCCAAAAATTGTCCAGGATTTTGGATAGATAGTGAATTTCCAGGCATCATGCCATAGTATTTGGCTACAAGCAAAGAGGGATCCATCCAAGGAGTGTTTATAGGTGAAGTACTACATGACGACGTAGGAAATCCACATGGAGGTCCAAGACTGGTCGGAGGAGTGGAAAGTGCCAAAGATTCCAAGAGAAACACCAATAGTACAAATCCAAATGCAGGGTAGCACAGTCCCCGCGCAACAGATAAGCAGGAATTGCACTAGCCAGAAAAAGAAGACATCTATAGGTACAGTGGGGGCAAGCAGCTCAATTTGAAAGAAAACTAGGACACAAAAGAAGTCACAGAGTGGTCCTACACAGGTTCCAGCAGGCACAGAATAGGCACCAAGAGGACCTTCAGGACAGATGAGCGTAGAAGAAGTGCAGACAGAGGCACAAGAGGTAACCATGGAAGACGAAGTTGGTAGATTCCCAAAGAAAAATTCCATGGGATCAAGCAAGTGTCACCAAGAAGAAGGCAAAGACCCACAGAAAACCATTGGAAACATCACTGATAGCAGATGATGTGGAGTTGATAGCAACGACAGTGGAAGATAGACTGTCGGAGGTATGGAAAAACATAGAGAATCATCAAGATTCAATTCTGGAGCAAGTACATGAGGTAAAAACTGTGTTGGATCAGTTGAGGATCAGGGAGGAGCAAAAACAGAAGGAGAAACCAATGGCCACTAGCAGATAAACACCTGCTAGAGAGACAGTGCACATCACGGCGCAGGGAAGTGTTAATTTCATCATAACACCAGAGATGTTTTTCATCTATGAGGAGACAGCACAGAGGCCCCTAAAATACATTGATAGGTTAGACTTGGTGTTGCCCAAGATTCCAACTAAAGCATTGTATAAATTACAAGTGAGCGTCGCGCAAGAGATTCAATCCAGAGCAAGGTAAGATGCGACAAACTTACAGTTGGTGCAAGAAGACAACACCTCACTGAAGGAGGCACTTATCCAGGAAGGGCAGGAGATAAAGATAGCACAACAAAGAGTGGAGGAGATGGAGAAATAGATAAGTGGAGTATTTCAAGCCATCCTCGATAGCGCAGAATCAGAAGAAGCATCTTCTGAAGAGAACATGAGGAAAATAGCACATGCCCTGGTGCAATATAAAGAGAAGATCAAGGAACTGGAGGAGTGTGCAGTACCTATGACTCCTCCAGCAGTACGAGTGCAAAGAGAGCAAGACATGACAATAGCTATAGAAAACATTGCACAGAACATACATAGAGTGGCAGAACTGTTGGAAAAGAGTGGCCAGCTATGGACACAACTATTAGAGGGTGGGAGCCTACAAGAGATGCAAGGAAAGGAAGATAAATTGCATGCAGAAATGGAAGATGCCAACCAATGACAGAGGATAATGTCACTATCTGAGAAGATAAATACTACCACAGAAATGAAGAACCTTCAAGCAGAAGAAAAATTGGTGCAGGCATAGAAGATCGCATGGCAGGCTCAGTTGGAGCCCCTAAAAGAAAAGGCAGAATAGTTGGTCATGGAAGTAGACGCAGTGAAAGTGTGCCTCGAAGAGATATGCTTTGAGGGGGGCGAGATCTTATGACCACCAGTCACCATGCAGGTGGTCGAATCCATGTTAGCAAGGAGAAACCAGGCTCAGGAGAAATGCCAATGGATAGAAAATATGTATGAAGCACTGGCACAAGCATTAACAGACACTGGAGTTAGGCAGTGACTCAGGACAAGTCATGATGTAGTTTTGGGGGCCTCCTAGGTGTGGGCCTAGTTCGGGAGAAAAGCACGACATGGGAGAAATACAACTGGCAGGAAAAGTAGCACGTGCAAGACAAACGCACATGCAGAAGAGAAAATCATGCGAGGCACGCATGCAAGAAGACCTAGAAATGATAGGGTTAGGGTTTTGGTAAGAGAATGTAATGGATGGTAAGCCAAAAACATGTATAAGTAGGTACCTAGGAGGTCTAGGTTAGGGGTTCGTGTTTTGGGGTTGGGTTTTTGGTTGGTCATTATTACTATGTTGTTCGAAGGCAGAATGGATGAAAATTTGATCTGTTTTATAAGTTGTTGAGCTGAGGAGAGGAAATAGGGTAGATCTTGAGGGTTAGATCACAGGATGAGGAGCTTGGTGTGATCTATTATTCCTCATTGTAGATCTCGACCTGGTAGATGGAGAATTGTAATGTGTGTGGCACTGTAGTTTTGGAAACACCATAATAAAATAGTAGAGCAGCCAAACCTTTATGGATGTATCCCAAGAGGGGTGAACCACGGTAGATCATGTGTTATGTGATTTAATTCTGTGTATTTCCTTTAGTGTCAATGATTAGATGTTAGACAAATGTGTGAATGACTAGTTAGATATGCTATTTTACATGCATGAGTAAGAATGACAGGGTATTCAATATAAGTTGAATGTTAAAGTAACAAATGAAGATCACAGAGTTTAATCCCATATCCCCACTCATTCCTAGGCTGCAAGCACTTGATCATTGCAGCTTCCAATATAAATATCTTGGGTGAGACTGCGCAGTGCACTCTGTGTATTGTGTTGCCTTCTAGTTTACCAGAGGAGCCGATAGTTTTAAAGGGGTTTTCTTGGAAACCATAGTAGACCTGAACCTGGGTCAGCCCAAGAGAGGTAGCAAGAGGGAAGCAAACCAACAACAGGCTTATGTATTGTTCTAAGAAATATGTCTTGGAGACTCCCAGTAATGTGAATATTGAAGAGGGGGTGTCTAAGTAATAGTTATTAAAGAACTTTTAGGAAGTCTAAAATCTTTGTAGAGTTTGGGAAGCCAGATTCATAATGGTTTGATGATAGAGGTGCATAATGTCTCATGACATATTGGTTGATTAAGGAACAATTTTCGGAGCACATCTCTATGTAGGTATGAAGGGGTCAGCTGGAAGTTACGAAGAATATCATTGGCACACTTTTTGGGGAAGAGATTCATGTTTTATAGAGAATTCCAAGTATGTATTCAAGCAGGGATATATTCATTATATATTCAAGAATTTGTTGCAGACTTGTAGATGTTTGATTTGAAGATAGAGAATACTAGTGGAAATATTTGAGAAGTAGGAATCTGAAGTGATAAGTTGTTGTAGATTCAAAGAAGATCATAGAACAGTGAAGTAGAAAGTTAGTCAGCATTGTGTATCATTGAGTAACAGAGTCATGGATAGTTTGTGACATATGGACATAGATGAATTCATGAGATGTTTAGCAGGTCTAGAAGACAATACTTGACATGAACCGGAGAAGATACATGACAGTGGATGAAAGCATGAGCTCAAGAGGAATTGCATAAAGATTTATTGGCATTGTCATGAAGATGAATGTTTAGTAAAGCATATGACTTAGGAAAAAACCATATTGACATGTGGAACCAAGAAGGCAAGTCATGAGAGGCACAACAGGACAGGGGGAGACAAACCATCGAGAGGAGTTATAATGTCAAGGGAAAATTGTTGAATGATTATGTCATTGATTTCAAATCAGTGAATACATGACAACCCATGAAGACTTGAAGTCAAGTGATGAAGGAACCTTAACATGAACGATTTTAATATACATCAATGGATTACGGTAATAGGATACCAATGGACAGGAAGCTCTGGAAAAGAGGAAAGGAAGCATATACACGAAGCCTCATATTGATCTACGCAATATCTTGCAAAGAAGACAGAGGGAGAGAAGTTGTTATAAGAATTTACTCTTTTCCATTGATGTCAAAGGGGGAGAGAAACATGAGGAGAGAAAGAAAAAAAGCATGAAGATAGAGGGAGTGGATGAATACAGGGGGAGAAATGGTCAAAGGGGGTGTATGAGTGTTTATGTCAATGCCAAAGGGGGATATTGTTGGAAATTTGATTGTCATTGATGTCAACCCTAGAAGAAGTTCAGAAGCCCTTAGAAGTGATGAGTCTATTTGAAGGAATCTCCAAAGTGGTCCCCTTATGGCATAGCTTTAAGCATGGCCCTCACGGGAAGATGCTTTGAAGAAGTCTAAAAGAATCCATGGAAATATGGTTAATTGGTTAAGTGGTTAAGAATCCCCAGAGGTGTGGTCATGAATCCTGAAGTTGATTGAAGAAAAAGAGTATGAAGGCGTTGGCCCTTGACCAAGTTTTGAGGATCCTTGGTCAAGTTTAATCTACTTTTGGGACTTCGATAGGCTTTCGAAGGTGGAGCACAAGTCGAAGTGGAGATCGCAGGATCTTGGCCCATTTTTAGAGATTTTTGGGTTGTGGGCTTATGTAATAGGTACGGGGATGTCGGCCCATGGGTTTACCCATGTTTAGGCCCCTTTTGTAATGTATAAATAGATTCTAGGCGATGTAAGGAGATATGCATATACGTGATTCTACGTGATAAGTGCAAATGGTAAGTGTAATTGCTTTGTGCATACTGTGTGAGACTTGCAGAGCTAAGTGCAAGTGATTGTAAGAGACTATGAAAGGCTTTGTGTTGTAACTCAGGGAAGGAGGATCTAGCGAAGTGCGCAAATATCCTGTCCTCTATGGAGTAATATCTCAAGGCTCTGTGCATGTAGCTGATTGACCGAAGATAATAAAAGAGAAGAAGAGTCGGTGGATGTAGCCCCAGGGTGGGGGTGAACCACGTATATCATGTGTCATGGTTGCTTTGTGACTTATAGTTTCCCTCTTGTTTATGTGATTAAATGTTTAGTGCATTGATATATGATTACAAGAATCTAATATGATAGCTTAGTGTTGAATAATGTGAATGAATGTTAGATCTGATCTATGTTGATGTGCTTAGTGCTTGATAATATTGGATCTGTGTGAAAACTGCGGTGCTTTGTAATTAGGGTTTTACTTGCGAAGTGGATACTGGTTAAATATTGATGAGTTGTAAATGCTAAATGCTTTGTTAAGGTGTTGTAATCATAGATCGGTGTCCCAGCTAAGGTTGCAGACATCTGAGTCCTACAACCACCCCTGCCTCTACCTCAGGTAAGACTTCATATGCTTCGCAGGTGTTGCCAAAAGGGCTAGTAGTTAGGGTTCTGTGGGTGCGTTATTGTAGCATTGAACCCTGGGTCTACCCCTATGCCAACAAATGGTTCCGTTGTTGGGACCTGAAATTGTGATTGCTAGGAACTGAACAAAAGAAAGCTCTGTGTGTAGATCTATTGTTTTAGTGCGCAGTAGTCTACTTAATTTGTGAAGCTCTGTGCTAAGAAGAAAAGTTATATCTGAAGAAAAGAGGTAAGATCTGAAGGCTTTGTGCTTTGTTAAAGGTAAGAATAGTGAAAAAAATTTATTGAAACAAAGAAAGATAAGTGAAAAAAAAAATTCAAAAGTATGGATCTAGGTATGTTT
>JASDQU010589308.1:32604-47594 GCA_032191745.1 Picea mariana | reverse complement strand
ACATGGCTGAAAGTAAAAGACCTCTAAATCAGGAAGATAATCAGGCTCCACAACCAACACTCAGCTTAGGGTTCTTGTTTTGGGCTTTAGCGAAGTCCCTCTCTTGATATTCTATCCACTTTTGAATATATGTCTTCGATGGGAACCACCTTCACATTCCCTCACGAAGATTCCCGTCCTGGCAAAAAAACGATATGTTGGCACAGGGGCAGACCCAAGGTTCACTCCAAGAGCACACCAACAAGCCCTAACTACTGGCCCTTTCAGCAACACCTGCAAAGCAGATGCAGTCTCACCCGAAGTAGCTATGGGGGGTTGTAGGACATAGATGTCTACAACAAATGGAATATCAAGTGGATCTTAACACATTACATCGCAGTATACCTAGCTCACTTATCACTAAAATCTACTCCACATTCTATAGATCTGATCTAATACAATAATGCAATATAGTATATCAAAGACAAAGATAAAGCATCAATCATACACACATAACACCAGATATACGTGGTTCACCCTCTCCCTAGGGATACGTCCACAGAACTGTGCTTATGATATATTAAGGTAAATCTTATAGTTCTTGTCTACGCTCTCTGCTAGCAGATCTTCTTCTTCTTCTTCTCTCTTTCTCTCTCCCTCCTGTGCACTCAACTGCAGGACTTGATCTTCGCACCCAGCTAAAGATCTTACAATGCCAGAAGGCTCTTACTCTCAACACTTCTCTCACTCACAATACAATATTCTCTCAATGAACAACAATCAATAACAATTCTCAACAATAGTAACGACCCGACCTAGGTCCTCTCGACCTCTATTTATACAATATAGTCCCTCACCAATAGCCTTAGGTCGAGACCTAGGTGTCAAAACCCTAGATATACAAACCCTAGGTGTCTAAAACCCTAGATCAACTTGACCCTCTTTTCCCAGGCTTCGACAACCTGTCTCTCCTTTCTTCCTGTGCAGTGCTAACATTGGCTTTTCCTGCTATCTGAGTTGTACTCGATCCATATACCTTGCTTATCTGTCATCCCTGATCTCCTCATTCAACAACTAGCTTTCTTGGGCTTCTCTCCTTCTTTTCTATTATTTTTCTTACTTCGACCCAGTAACAGTCATTGTGTCTCCCGCGAAGTTCGCATTTTACCTCTTCTTCCTTGATCTTTTCTTGATTCTATACCCAAGGGCCAACAAACCCCCAACACTCACATGTGACTCATCCCAAGGCACTTCAGATTTGATCCTTCTGTTTTTCTTCGTTTTTGGACTACATAGTGCAACCTTTACTTTCTACTTTATGCCTCATCTTCCTCCTTGTGCATACTGTCTTTTATGTGTCTGGTACCCAGTTTCAACTGCACCTGATACCTAGACCCTTTTCCTCTTGTTTTTACTGAGAGCTGCGAGGCAGCTGGTTGTCATAGTACAACTTCAGGCGACTCCCATTTACCAACCCTTCCTTCCATTCTCCGTTCAACGTCTTCATCTGTGCAACTCCTCCTTCTGTAACATAGGTGATCTCATATGGTCCAAGCCAATGCATTCTGAACTTCCCAGGGTGTTTTATAAACTTACTGTCATACACCAGTACTAAGTCACCTTGCTTGAATGCCTTCTTCTTGATGTGCCTGTCATAGTAGGCCTTCTCTCTATCCTTTTGAACCTGCTGATGAAATCCTGCAATAAATCTGCCTTCTTCCAGTTCAACCAACTGTGCAAGCCTCTCTTGAACAACTCCAGTGTCATCCACATCTATAAAGGAAACAATTCTTAATCTTGGAACCATGTATTCCATTGGGACAACAACTTTGAGACCATAGACTAGCTTAAAAGGGGTCTGCATGGTCAGTTTATTGCAAGTGGTTCTATAGGCCCAAAGTAATGCAGGTACTCTTAAATCCCAGTCACCCCTGTTCACATTACAAATATTTGTCAGTGTTGTCTCCAAGATTTTGTTGAATGCTTTGACTGTTCCATTTGCCTGAGGATGATAAGGTGTGCTCTTATGATGGTAGATGGTAAACTCCTCAGTCAATGCTTGAACTGTCTGATTGATGAAGTGTGTGCCTTGGTCACTGATAAGGATCTTGGGGCATCCAAACCTAGTTATTATTTCATCAAATATAAATCACGCAGCTGTAGTTTCACTACAGTCCTTGACTGTTGTGGATTTATCCCATCTGGTTAAGTATTCAGTCGCAGTAATGATATACCTTGCTCCTGTGCGCTTCCCTGGTGGGTTGATAGGTCCCATGAAGTCAATGGCCCATTTTTCAAATGCTTGTAGGGTCATCTGTTGTGCTAATGGAATTTTATCTCTTCTGGATGGTCTCCCAACTCTCTAGCACACATCACAGGCTCTAGCATAATCCTTAGCATCTCTTTGTAAGGTAGGCCGCCAATGGCCAACTCGCAAAACCTTATGCGCAATTGCTTTCCCTGCATAATGTCCTCCTGTGATGCCTTCATGAGATTCTGCGAGGATCAGTGGGCATTCTGCCTCCATAACACATGTTCTTAGTATCTCATCAAGTCCCATCTTGTATAGCTGACCCACTATCAGTGAAAAGTCTGCAGTACGCACTACTAGCTGTTTCTTCTAGGGAATTGTATACTCATTAGGTGCCATTCCTGTTGACAGGAACTAGACTATTTCTGCAAAGTGGTCATCGATCTTTCTGATGGCGAGTAGCTGTGCATTCGACAGTGTATCCTCCAAACTGGTGGGTTCTTCTCCATGTTCCAACCTCGAAAAGTGGTCAGGGCCCTTGTTCATTCTTCCTAGCTTAACTATGATCTCAAAATCATATTCTTTAAACAACATAAGCCATCTGCATATTCACCCCCCCAACACTGGCTTGTTGACTAGGTACTTCCACACGAAGTGATCTATGAACATTTTAAAGTGTCCTCTCAATAAGTAGTGGCAGAACTTTTGTAGCGCATACACCATGGCCAATCCTTCTCTCTCTGTGGTGGTGTAGTTAATTTATGCTGTGGATAACTTCCTGCTAGCAAAGACTAACAGGTGATTGATGTCTCCTGTTCCCAGCTATGCTAACACAACTCCCAATGCAATGGATGATGCATCAACATGCACATGAAACTCTTTAGTCCAATCTGGGAAAACCAGAATGGGCGCATTAACCATCTTTTGTTTCAGTGTGTCGAAGCTCTGCTGGCATTCTTTTGTCTAGCTAAATTGACATTCTTTCTTCAACAACTTCTCCATAGGTGTTGTAATCTGGGCATATCCTTTAATGAATTTTCTGTAATATCCAGTATGTCCTAGCACAGTGCGTAGTTGTTTGACTGATGTAGGAGGTGGCAGGTCAACAATAATAGCAACTTTAGAGGGATTTACCAACAGTCCCTGTTTACACACAATATGCCCTAACAACACTCCAAATGGTGAGAAGAAGATGCACTTCTTCATATTCATAGAAATTTGACACTGCCTGCACTTATCCAACATTAGTCTTAGGCATTCAATATGGTTTTTCAACAAACTAAACACAGTCCAGTCATCAAAATATGCTTCTAAAAATTTATGCAAAAATTCTTTAAATGCTTCAACCACCACCCTGGAGAAGATGGCTGGGGAATTCTTTAGTCCAAATGGCATCACTGTATATTGGTAAGATTCCCATTCTATTGCAAATGTGGTCTTGTGGCGATCCTCCTTGGAAATTCGGTTCTGATGATATCCTGAGAATCCATCTGTAAAAGAATACACCTCCTGGCCTCCCACATTATCTAGCACTTCATCAGTGAATGGTGTAGGGAAGGGGTCATGCAGGCAAGCATCGTTCAGCTTCCTGAGATCTACATAGATTTTTATTTCTCCTGTCTTCTTGTCTTTCACCACGATAGGACTAATCCATTCGAACTCTTTGACAAGTTCGATAATAACTACTTCCAACATTCTGTCGAGCTCAAGCTTCACTTTTTCCTTATACTTCAGGTTCAATCTATAGGGTCTTTGCTTGACTGGCTTCGCATCTGGTTTCAAAGGTATCCTCATCTCTCCCATAGGTCCCTTTATGCCCTTCATATCAGTGAACTTGGTCGGAAACAAGTCCTGATATTCATGCAACAACTCTGTAATCTTGTCAATGGTAGAAACATCCCAATAATCTCCAACATTGGCAAGCTTCGGTGTTTCCTCTGTCCCAATGTTGAATTTTGCAATCTTGATTGGCTGAACAATAAATGGTATCTCAACTCTTGGTCCTTTCACATCTCTTTGGCCTTCTGTCTCAACGATGTTGACCTTCCTTGGATCATCATTGTCATATGCATTAATGTTGTAACAACCCTGCAGGTTTTGGAGAGGCACAGTACACTCATCCTCTTCTTGTTCCAAAGGGAGGCTAGATTCTTCTTCAAATAATTTTTGTCTCACAATTTGTAGTGTCTGGTCTATTGAAGGATATTGACTTTCAAATAGAAATGTTGTTACAAAATTTCGAGTCATACCTTTCCAATCTGTGGTGATGAGGCGCAGCTCCGCTTGAAGGTACCAGTTGATAGGTGTGGTGTCCAGCGTGTTGATGAATTTGTGCACACATTGCTCTTGTGGAGTATCACTCCAGGCTTCTTCATAGCTTCGCACATGGTCCTTTGGGCAACTTCGACCTGTGTACCTCACTTTGTAGCTTTCTACTTGGGTTGAGTACCACGCTGTCATAAAGGTTCGACATTGTACCCAGTCTGTAATATTTCTTTTGTGTGTCCCCCACCATCTTGTTGGTGTAGCTATCAGGGCCTCATCCATTGCCAAAAATCTCTTTTTCTTTGGTACACTTGTTTCAAAGTCCAACAAGAAGGTCTCTAATGGATTCAAACCATTAAAAGTGGGTAAGTTGCTCACCATTGTACCAATCCAACAAACTTCTTTGGTCAGCCTGGCACACCTTCTTGTGGATACTTCATAAATCTGATTTTTCCAATTTTCTAGTGCTTCTTCTGATTCTGATGAGCATACACTGCCACTTCACCAGCTGAGATTCCCATCAGCCGTAGGATTAATGTAATCCTGTTGTCTGGCTGTCAGTTTGTAGATATTCTCTAATTCATATGCACAGTCTTCTTCTTTGATGGGTTCTGTGTATCTCTGACGTTCATCTGGATCTAAAGGTGTAATGAACCTTAGGCCATCTCTTTCAAATGACATACATCTCATATTCAAATCAACAATAGTAGAGTTGTTGAAGGCCCAATCAATTCCTAACAGTGTCGGGTAAGGGAATTTGTCATCAACAATTTCAATGACCTCAAAATCTGCAAAGGTCCTCACTCCATCGATGTCCATGGGGACATGCTCCAGTCATCCAAATGGGCTAACAGCTTGATGATTAGCCATCCTAAGCCTTATAGGGGAATAGACTAACTTCGGTTTTCCCATTAGTGCCCAAGTTTTCTTTGTCATGAAATTAACCTCCGACCCTAAGTCGAGGACCACATAGTCTATGTCATACTCTCCTATCTGAGCATTCAAGTGTAATTATTTGTTTGTCCTTCTCCTTTTCCCAATTTGGTGTACTGCCCTATTCAACAAGGGGTCTATATTTCCTAGCTCATATTGCTTGATTAAATTATGAAGTTCCCTTACAACGTTTTCATCCTGGATTAGCTTAATACAAGTATATAGAAATTCCATGAGCTTTCTTACCTCTTTTCCCTCTCTCGGGGAAACAGACTAATCGAATGCCAGTGGCATTCCATATTCTCTTACTTATGGCCATGTTCTTGATGATGAGCCTTGATCTCTTCTGAATTATTTCCTTGCATCTTCAAATGTTCGTCTTTCTTTCTTGGCATCAAAATTTTGAGTCTTCTCCGTAGCTTTTCGAACTCTTGAGTCTTATGTAGTCTTTCCCTGGGTCACTCTATATTCTCCTGTAATAGTGCCTCCTTGAGTAATAACCGTCCATGAACCTCCCAGCCTTAGGCTACACTATTCATCACTCTCAACAGTGAGTCACCCCCGAGCTGGGACTAAAATCCACCCAAGTAAAGGGATTCCTAACCAGGCTAAAGGCTCATAGATAATAGGAAAGACTCCATCTCAGGTGCTCATTCAACTAACATCCTACAACCTCTCATTCCCCACATGCTTGTCCCACCCAAGGAAGTGTGCCCCTTCTCTGCAGTCCTTCGACTACCCCACTTCCCTTCTAGGGCTTCGAAAATAGGCCGGATAGGAAGTCTCAGAACATTGTAGCTGCAGTTTAGCACCTTCAGGAAATCAATTCCCAACAATTCTCTCGCTCAGAGAATTGCTCACAGGCCTGACAACCTGCCTCTTCAATTTCCCATGGACTTGACAACCTGCTTCTTCAATCCCGCTCCCAAGCTAACTAGGTACACCAACCAGAAATGGTTATGGAAACAGTCTCAGATACAGTGAAATGAATGTCTAAAGGATAACGAACTGCGTGAGTGAAATGGTCATGGAATCATTGAATGGATGACTGAATGATGGAAGGAATTATGGGAGAGATGATCGTAAGAATGATCGTTCGAATGAACTAAGTCCCCACGATATGCATTCATGTCCCCAACTTGACACTTTTCATGTTGGAAGCTACTTTGATCCACTTGTCCCCAACTTTAGAACTTAGGATAAAATAATTATCCATAATTTATGTTTTAAAGAAATATTAATATAATATTCCTTTTTGGATTAAGCTCTCTAGCTTAGCCCTTTCCCTTAACTTTTGTCCCTCCCTTTCCCTAACTGGTGGAGTTCAGTCCCCCATCTCTTTTATCGTGGTTGGTTTGCACGCAACATTGTATTTTATATTAATCATGAGACATATACAAAATAGGCGCACTGGCCTTTAACATCTAGGTGCTTTGGCCTAATTCCAAAACATAAGCATCCCATCTTATAATAACCGGCTCACCAGCCTATAACACATATCATATACACAAGGCTCGATGACCTCCATACTGCGCACACTTTAGTTACTACGCGGGGTATTCGAGAATGTGCACACTACATCATTTTACTGTGTAGTACATGTGCGTACTATGCCATGAAAGGTGCATTACAAAATGATGTCAAAATAACTCACCAGCTTAAGTACACTTACATTACATTTACAATTGGGTTTGGTCGAGGGATATTACAATCCCCTCCCCTTATTTATGCACTATCCTCAGTGCATCATATACCCATATACAAAAAAAATTTCAAAAATCCTCAAAAAGATGCAGGTATTCTGTCTGCATTGCATCCTCATGCTCCCAAGTAGCGTCCTCAAGACTGTACCAGGTCCATTGGACCTTTACAAGACTTATGGCTCAATTACAGAGCTGCTTGATTTTCTGGTCCAAAATGCACATCAGATGCACTTGAAAAGCACCTTCTTGCTCCATCTGAATCACATTCCAATCAATAACATGATTAGCATCAGGTATATATTTCTTTAGAAATGAAACATGGAATACATTATGAACAAACATAGATGCAGACAATGCAATCTTATAAGCAACTTGTTGACGGGAGAAAATGATCGCTCGTCAACTGGAGGAGTGAATCCGGTCTGGGGTTGTCTAATTAACCCAAGCCGTTTGGATTAATCCACTTCGACGGGTTTAGCGGCTCCATTGGCCGATCTAAGTCCTAAAGAAAGCGAAAAACAAAACTGAAGAAAATGCAATAACTTGATGAATAACAATCGCTAAAAACTATATATAGATCTAATATATATTTACAGTTTAACTAACTAATATTTATAAAATAACTCTACTTATTATATGTACAATATATACAAATGATTCTATTTCTAATATATATATATAATATGCACAAAATACGAATTTTAATCTAAATCCACGAAAATCGAATATAAATTGATTTTTTAAACAACAGTAAAGCTATTATTTAATCTTTTTGATTTGTTTTCTTATAATGTTTATATTCGAGAAATGGAATATCAAACTATCTAATTGAAAACATAAATCATAGATAGTAGAAGATGTTTTAACTACAGGAAATTTATGTATTCATTAAACTAATGAAATCAAACTAGCAAACTGACCTGTTACCGCATCCAATATTTGTTCAGTGTGTAACATCCAATCTCCTTGTCTGATGAGGTAAACCTGCAGCAGATCCTACAATTGCTTCTCATAAATGTGAAGCAGTAATGATGGAATTCGAATGATAGAACATATAAGAGATACGATCACAACAATCTCATAATTTTACAAGCAGCCACATTAAGATAAATCCCGCTGGAGAACTTGTGTATAAACGTTCAATAAAAGATAAAGATAAATCTCTTAATTCAAGTTTGAACAAAATGATTGCTGTGTGTTAAATCTAGAACATAAAACATGAATAATATATAAATTTTTATCATACCAATTTGTAGTAAACCACAACAGTGAAAGCAATCATAATCTAATTACAAATTGAAATATTCATGACTTGAATAAAACCACAATACGAAAAAGCTAAAGCTGTGACGAGTATTATATTTCATTCAAGTCTGTAAATGAAAAATCCAAAGTCTTGCCCTAGGCAGAGATGATCTCATGTTTACAAAATAACATGCTTATATAGGTTCCAGGAACACAATGTTTCCTGTTGATAATATCAGATCTGTTCCAAAAATATGGGGGATGCAACCTCCCTGATTTTACTTGATATCAAAATACAAACAAGCTAATATATTTACTAAAAACACAAAGATGGTATGGCTAGGAGATCTCAACAGTGCTTCATATCTCCTTGACAATCATGGGTTCCTGAAAACAAATAAAAATGGGAAGAGTTTAGTTACGTTTTCAATTGTTAAATCAAGCAATTTGAATTTTTCTAACTGGCTACATAATCTTATGATTCTGTAGCTAGTTATAATTACAACTACAATCATATTTTATTCAACAAACAAAACAAACTAAAAAGTAATCTATTCAAACAAATCGTATATCCTAAATTGAGAGTGACAAAATCATGCATAAACTTGAAAAAGATCATACCTCAAATCATGGGATTAAAACATATCAAGCAATCTTGGAGTTTACTATTGCTGTCGCTGCCTCTACATTCTTAAAAATGACAGATCCTGTAGTTTTTAGACATTTGTCCTTTGCTTGAGCTATGGATTGGAGTCTACTGTTCTCGTTTGTCAATGAATCCACTTGGTCTTTCAAAGATTTAAGCCTGGAATGTACTAAAGGCGTATCCGTATAATACCTGTCGATCCAGGATCGACATTCATCACACTGTGGCTGTAGAGACTCTGCATTGGCACTGATAGCATTAAGGATTGGAGAAGCGTCCACGCGAAAGGTGGGTTTATCATAGAATTGAATGCCAGGAAATTCGGGATTATCCTTTAGACATGGAGGCAGGTTGCTAACATAATCGTAGGGTCTGTCAGGGCAAAGTCCATATGACATTGGATATTCTTCGGCAAAGAACCTTTCAATTTCTGAATCTGAGTCTTCACTTACCTCAATTGTGTTTTTTGTGTCTGCACAGGGTTTGTATTTGTTTCGAGCACATCATGAAATCAAACAACCAGCCCTTTTATTATTGTAATTAACATCGACACTGCCCTTAAGCTTCTTCCCTGTGGGTTTTTTAACAGTCTTAGTGCAACTCTTAGGGTGCAAACCCGGTTGATTGTCTGGTTGAGTAACATCTGGGTAGGTCGAGGGTTCAATATTAGGGGCAGGATCACAGGGCAGGAGTGGTGGAGAAGAGGCTGTAGTGTTCACGAGGGTTTCAACAATAATCGGTTTATCAACCTGTCCCAACTCACTGTTGCCAAAGCCATTTCGTAAAACAAAGGCATCCCAACAATCGTTGTGTAATTGCAATTGATGCACAAGGATAATTTTAATTAAACCATGATGGAATAAACTTGAATCATACCTCTGCCTCCTAAACCATTTTCCCATCTTGTAGAGACTTCTAAGCAGGAAGTAGGGCATATTCAATGGGAAGTCAATGAAACTCATAAGCAATCGCAGATGATACAGGAAAACTAACCCAAATCTTCCTTCACACGTAATGAACTGTTTCACAATAGAAAGAAGATCATGCCACCTAGGTTTTAAAGATGAGACATGCATACCTCGATCGCAACTAGTAATTTTCCGTGAGGTGAACATCAAAGTCCAGGGGACCTCTTCAACTTTTGCGTTCTTGAACCATTTTTGCCCGACAGCTGGTAAAACCGTAGCTTGGCTTAAAAATTCTTCAGTCACCTCTAGCTACACGTCACCTATATTTTCTCTGTAGCCATCGAAGTTCAATGCGAACTCTTGGGCAACTCTCAGATTGAAACCCTTAAAATTTTCAATGAACAAACACCTACCGTTCCTTTCTAAATCGTCCCTGGCGTTTTCGTATGATAACAAGGTTTGGATGCCATTGGGCTCTATCCTTACCACTGGATCCATGGCGAATAGAAGGGAATCAACACAAAACTTGGAGGTAGGGTTTGATAAAAAACCAAAGAGCCATAGCCCTGAGTTTCCACAAAACAATGTTATGACAGTTCAAACGGTAGGCAGAGGCATTAATCACCATGCATGGGAATGAAATCATGAAGCCCGAAACCATACAGAGAAGTAATAGCATGCTGTACTTCATATGACACCTTAGCATATGGATACGTATAAGGATCAGAACACTTGAAAACAATACACACATTCATAACTTGATTACAAAGGTAAGTGTATCAAAATAAAAATTGAATAATTAAAAGTTTTATGAATGAAAACTCCATTAATATCAGTCGAAAATTAATGCATGGAGGTCTTTCACTTATGTAACCAAGGCATGTTTAGAACCAAGGAGTTATAAACAAGGAGAACAATCTTGTTCATAGCAAAAATATGACAATTCAATAATAGACCATATGAACAGTTTTCCTTTAATAAAAAATCGAAACAAAGTGTCAATTCCAACTGCGAGTTTTCATGCTTACAGTCATGAAAACAAAAAAAAAACGAAAGGAAGATATGTAAAAAGTGACAAGTGACAAGTGTTGTTTAGTGATAATGGTCATGACGAGTAATGAAAATTTAGAGACCCTGTGTAGGCAGCTTATAAACAATAGAAATTATTTTATTGCTGCCAACACAACTGGACCAATCCTCTCCAGAATTTCAAATGGCCCACAAAATCTAGCTGCCAACTTGGCGCAGCTTCCCAGCTTTAGGGAACTCTTGTTATCTTTCACCTTTAGGAAAACATGATCACCCACTTTGAACTCTCTGTGGGTTCTATTCTTATAGGCATAACGTTTCTGCCTGTCTTGGGCAACTTTTGAATTTTGCTGAATTTTTATCATTTGGTCCTCCATCTCCTTGAGCAACTCTGGCCCAACTACTGTCCTATCAGCTGGATTATCCCATCTCACTAGAGTATTGCACTTTCTTCCGTAAAGTGCTTCAAATGGGCTCATATTCAACGATGCCTTATACCCATTGTTGTAAGAGAATTCTACCAAGTGCAGGTAGTCTTCCCATTTCGATGGTTTGTCCATCACATACATTCTCAGTATGTCTTCTATCACTCTGTTCACCCTCTCTGTCTGTCCATCAGGCTTAGGACGATAAGTTGTACTAAAGTTCAGATTCATTCCGAATCCTTTGAACAATCCTTTCCAAAAATTTGAGGTGGATTTCGGGTCTCTGTCGAACATAATTGTTTTAGAAATTTCGTGCAATCGTGCCACTTCCTTCATGAAAATATCAACAACATATGCTGCCTTGTGAGTAGTTTTTAGTAGAATAAAATGGGAAGCTTTTGTAAGCTTGTCCACCACCACCATGATTGAATCATGCAACTTTCCTGTTCTAGGCAATCCTGTAATAAAATCCATTGTCACCACTTCCCACTTCCATTCAGGAATGGGCAAAGGTTGTAGCAACCCTGCTGGGTGCCTATGCTCAGCTTTAACTTTTTGGAATTCCATACATCTAGCGATGTATTCAACGATCTCTCTCTTCATACCTGGCCGAAAGTAATGGCTCTTGATCGTTGCCATGGTTTTCTGATATCCAGGGTTCCCTACATAAGGGACATTATGCATTTCATGCAAAATCATACGTTTCAAGTCCTGGACATTTGGAACAAAAATTTTGTTCTTGTGCAGCAGTATTCCATCTATTCCCAAATTATAATTATCCACCTTTTGTGGTATCTTACCCTGCTGTAGCTTTGCTACCAATTCTCTGTATTGCAGATTTGCATTTGTAGCCTCCATAATTTTTCTTTTAATATCAGTCTAATACATGCTAATGGCTGTAGGATGTAGTTCATGCACCCTCCTATTGAGTGCATCAACCACTTTATTCTCTTTCCCCTTGATATGCTTTATATCAAAGTCATATTCGTTGAGAAATTCTAACCATCTGCTTTGCCTAGCATTTAGATTTGGTTGATCAAATAAATATTTCAGGCCATTGTGGTCTGTTCTTAGCTCAAACCTCTTCCCCATGAGGTAGTGTCTCCATTTTCTCAAGGCATGCACTATGGCTTCCAACTCCAAATCATGAGTGGCATAGTTTCTTTCATGCTCCTTCAACTTCCTTGATTCATAACATATACCAAATCCATTTTGATTGAGAACTCCACCAAGTCCTTCATTACATGCATCTGTGCATACAATGAAGTCTTCATTTGGGCTTGCAATCCTTAATATTGGAGCACTTGTCAATAATTGTTTCAAGTGTTGGAAACTCTTATCGTAATCCAGTGTCCACTGATACTTCACCCCCCCTCTTTGTAAGGAAGTGATTGAGTGTGCAATCTTTGAGAATCCTTCAATAAATATTTTGTAGTAGCTTGCAAGTCCCACGAATGATCTCACCTATGTCACATTCTTCGGCGCTGACCATTCTCTAATGGCTTCTATATTCTTAGGATCCACTGCTATCCCATCCTTTGAAATGATATGCCCCAAATAATGAATTTGTTTCTGATAAAATGAGCACTTGCTCAATTTGGCATACAACTGATGCTCCCTTAATACTTGCAACACCATCCTCAAATTATGTTCATGCTCTTCCTCTGACTTAGAATATATAAGAATGTCATCCAAAAAGACAATGACAAACTTGTCCAGATATTCTCGGAGAACACCATTCATTAAGAACATGAAAACAATTGGTGCATTTGACAACCCAAATGGCACCACTGTGAACTCATAATGACCATACCTTGTCCTGAAGGTGGTCTTGCTGATATCTTCTTTTTTAATCCTTACCCGATGGTATCTTGATCTGAGATCTATCTTTGAAAATATCTTTGCATCCTTCAATTGATCAGAGAGATCATCAATCCTTGGCAGAGGATACTTGTTCTTAACAGTCACTTTATTCAACTGTCTGAAGTCAATGCACAATCTTAATGTTCCATATTTATTTTTCACAAACAATACTGGGGCACCCCAAGGTGACACACTTGGGCATATATACCTCTTCTTTAGAAGTTCTTCAAGCTGCATTTGCAACTCCTTCAACTCTGGTGTACTCATTCTGTAAGGATTCTTTGACACTGGAGTTGCTTAAGGCATTATATTTATAGAGAAATCAATGTCGCTTTTTGGAGGTAGTCCTGGTACTTCCTTGAACACATCTTCAAATTATTCTAGGACTGCATAATCTTCCAAATTTGGCCCCTTATCTTTATGTGTCTCTTCTATATGAGTTGTAAATATTTGACACCCTTTTGTTTAATATTTCTTTAGCTGCAATGATGAAATTTATCTAATGGTTACTGCCCTGGGAATTCCCTGCACTTTCCTTAGTTTCCCTTCCTCATCCAATCAAGTAAATGCTTTGTTGTGACAGTCTAAGAGAGTATGATGTTGTTCCAACCAATCCATCCCAATTAGATAGTCATAGGAAACCTAAAGGCAAGATGTTCAAATCTGCCTGGGTGTTCAGTCCATTCATGTCAATAAGACATGACTTAACCATCTCATTAACTTTTATTCTGGCTCCTATAGCCAGCTGCACCAACCAGTATTTCCCATGCTTGCTTCTTGGCAATTGAAAACTTTCCACCATCTTAGGGTCTATATAACTATGACTATCTACTGAATCAATTAAAATAGCAATGGTTTGGTTGTTGATCACACCTTCTACTTCAATCATGTGGGACTGATACTCTTCTTTCTTGTTGTCCAGGGCTGCATAGATCCTTGGCATATATCTTCCCATGTCCTCCACTGTTTCAGCTTTCTATACATTGTGAATAGCCCTACCTTTTTCACCTTTGTGAGGACAATCTCTAAACCTATGATCTCCTTTACAACCCCATCATTGAATAAGTGGCTGCCTTGGCCTTTGACTCCCTGTGTCAATCGTTCTGGGTTCTTTAGGCATTTGCTATCCCTGTGGATTATTTCTGAATGATGGTGGCTTAGATCCCTTCTTCTTCTGATCCATCTTGAATTTCTTTTTGTCTTCCCAAGCCTTTTAGAAAGCCGACATTGCTTTCTGCTGATCATATAGGCATTTAGCTCACCTTATGGTCTCTTCCAATGTCTTGGGATCATCATACTATATTTTGTCACTGATGAATGATGGCAATCCACTCAAATACCTTTGAATTTTGACTGTCTCATCCTCGATGAAAGAGACATACTTCAACAGTTCTAGAAACCTTCTCTCATATTCATCTATGGTCATACTTCCAAGCTTGAGTTCAAATAACTCTTTCATTTTCTTGTCATAGTATCTCTTAGTCAAGTATTTATTCTTAAAATACTTCTTGAATTCCCTCCAAGTAACACTTTTCTCTTTAATGTGATGCACCTACACAAGCTGATCCCACCACATGGAGGCCTTTCCCTTGAGTTGATAGATAGCAATTATACCTTTTGCATGAGAAGAATAATTATGCAATTGAAAATACTTTCTCATGCCCAACAACCACGTTTCTGCATCTTCATCCTTCTTGTGCTCACCATCAAATGTAGGAGGTTTGATTTTGTTCATTTCTCCTC
>JASDQU010589306.1:28253-46313 GCA_032191745.1 Picea mariana | reverse complement strand
TTACTATTTTCAGATCTGCATATGTGTATTTGACTGATATAATCCTCTTCTTTCCTCATTCTTTCATTAATTTCTCAATTGGTTAAAATATTCATGCAAGTTAAAACTCAACCATAATCATAAAAGATCCTGCATCGGATCAATATTGATGTTTAATCCTACTAATACTGAAAAAGTATCAATACAAGCTACTCATATTGAAGGAAACAAAGGAACACATGTTGTTGAGGATGTTTCAAAGGAGCTGCATGAATTCAAGGAGAAACTGAAAGAAAAATGGAAGAGTAAGAACATAGCTACAATGAAGAAGGATGAAGAGAAAAATCCTACATGTTCTCACTGCGAGAAGAAAGGACATGATGAGAAGCATTGTTGGAAGTTGCATCCAGAGTTGAATCCAAAGTGGGGTCAACCTAGAAAGGGTAAAGAGAAGACCACAACCATATTTCAAGATCTTGGATCAGTTTATGAGGGTGAAACTAAGGTTACAACTATGGGCATCAATCGTAAATATTTTGTTGCAAGTTTCAATTCACATACTTATTCTTCAAAGACTAATGTAATTCATGATGGAAGGAAAATAAATGACCTATTTCGTTTATGATTTATTTCAAAGCACACTAATATTGATACACTTGTTGATAGTGGTTCACAAATAAATCTTATTTCAAAGCAAGTTGTTCTGAATTCATATGCTAGGAACTAGGGATATCATGAAGCAATTCCAACTATAAGAAGCCAATACTTTTGGGAAAAAAATAAGAAAGAAGTGGCTAATTACATATCCAGTTTCCTAGAATACCAAAAGGTGAAAATGGAGCATAGAAGTCCAGTGAGGCTTCTACAAACATTTTTCATTCCAAAGTGGAAATGGGAAGTAGTTACAATTGATTTCATTAAAAAATTGTCCAAGATAGTGAAGCAACATGATTCCATCATGGTGGTGGTGGATAATTTAATAAAAGATACACATTTTATTTTTGTCAAGACCACAAATAAGGCAACAAACATTGCATAGATATACATGAAAGAAGTTTTCGGACTACATGGACTACCCAATCCAATTGTTTCAGAAAAAAATCCAAAGTTTACATCCAATTTTTGGAAAGGTTTGTTCAAAGGCTTTGGAACAAATTTAAATCTCAGTACAACGTATCACCTAGAGTCAGATGGGAAAACATAGAGGATCGACAAAATAATTCAAGACATGCTCAAAATGCAGTATGTGATGGACTGGCCATCGAAGTGGGAAGAATATATCCACTTAGTAGAATTTGCTTACAATAATGGGTATCAAGCCTCATTAAAAATGAGCCAATTTGAAGCATTGTATGGAAGGAAGTGTAACACATCAGTGAGTTGGGATAACTCAATAGATAGAGTAATAATTGGGCTAGATTTGTTGTAGGAAATGGAAGAGCAGATGTCAAAGATTAGGAAGAATCTAAAGGCTTCCTAGGACATACATAAACATTATGAAAACAAGAACAATTTTTTTAGATATTTTAAAGTGGGAGAACATGTTTTTCTAAAAGTGAAAGTGAAAAAGAAATTCGATAAGATTGGGTTGTTGCCCAAAGATGGCAGCAAGATAGTGTGGGCCAATAGAAATATTACAAAAGATAGGGCCAATTTCCTGCATTCTAGAATTCCCTACATCCATGAGAGTGTGTAATGTTTTTCATGTGTCATTATTAAAAAACTATGTGCCTGATTCTAATCACATGATTGATTAGACTGTGATCTAGGTGGAAAATGAAGGGGATTTCTGGTTGGGACCAATATGCATCCTAGACTAGAAAGTCAAATTTATCCATAACAAAGTCATATGGATGGTAATGGTTCAATGGACCTACTATGGTATTGAAGATGCAACATGGGATCATGAAGAAACTATGTAGAATACCCACAAAGTTTTGTCAATTTTGAAGAAAATAAAAGCCAAAATTGCAAGACTCCATTATGGGGAAGCTAGAGTTATAGAACCACTTCTATGAATTTTTGGTCACCTGCACTGAGAGTTATGATAAAAGAATGGTGTAGGAACATCAAATGAGAGAAATGAATGTGGCACATTCCTTAGGTCAGTATATTGATAAGAACAAGATATTATTTTTGGAACTACTGTTGGAGGGTAAACATATTTCATAGTTTTATTTTTTGAATATTATGATGTAAATTTGTATATGTATTTTGGCATGGTGATAGGAACTGAGGATGGTGCACAACTATAGGGGAGGGATAATGAAACATCCCTGCTATAATCCCTAATTTAATTAATGCATAATGAAGTGAGCATTCAAATTTCTTCGGAAAATAAAGGAAATTCATATGGGGAAAATAGACAATTTTTCACATTGAGTTTTGCATGAACAACAAGGGGAGAATAACAAAAATAGAACTAGAGATAGAGAAAGAAGGTTGGGTGAGTTCATGATGGAGAACTTTTGGAGTGTTTTGGAAATGGAAATTGAAGAGCCAAGTTCTTAGGGCTAAAGAGTGTACTCCTTAGTGAGTTGCACTATAATAAAAAAATGTCTATTGTTGGTTTCCAGTAGTTCTCATGGAAATGAGTTCCCTTGATTTCCCAACAGAGATATTCCTAGTTACCTGAGCCACAAAGACATTGATAAAGTAATAGGATGCCCGATGGACTAAGAGTAGAGAAGGGGTGCATTTCTTGGGTTGGTCAGGTCAAGAGGAAGACAACTAGAGCAAATTTAAGATAAATGTAGGAGAATACTAGTGGGTTGTGAGATATTGAGTTGTGAGTGGACTCTGAGAGGCACCCTTATTTTGTGGATTCATAGCCCTAGATTAGGGGTGACTTTCTACTGAGATATGGAAAAACAAGTCTATGGTTGGTTGGAACATCCTTCTCAAGAATCTGGTTGAAAAAACTTTCTTTTGAAGATAAGTGTTCATATATTATCTAAGTTTTTTTATTAGTCTTATGGTTTTGCATTTTACTTCGTCAATGAAAATGGTTTTATGTGTTGTTATAGATGATCTATTAGCTACATTCATGTTCATTTAGGATGTTGTAGATTCATTTAATTACGAGCATCAAAATCCAGTTAAATATGTGCATAATTTGTAGTTGGTGAGATAGAAGAAATGAATTAGTAGGAATTTTTTTGTATATTTATGTGTATTTTGTGTAGTAATATTCCTTATTTAAGCTTGGCGACGTTATAATACAACCTCATGTAAACAAATTATTATGAATACTCGACCAAAGGTTAAATAAATTAGGGAAAATTTGTTGTTTTGTAAAGAATTCAAGTAATTTAATAGTAAGTGATGAAAACATAAATGAAAGAATGGATTTGTCTTTGAACATAATGAACAAGGATCATTTTGGATACCCTCAATTTTATAGATTGGTTAACATAGTTGTAGATGAAATCACCTATACAGAGTTTTTTTAAATAATTAGTGTTTGATTTTGATTGTGAGACGTAATTCCTTCAAAAGGCCATGGATATAAATTGATTATGACGAAATGATAGTATGTATATATATATTTTTATTGTCATTTATTTTTAAATTTTAAGAATATCTAGGTATAAATATATATTTTTGGTTTTCAAAATATCATACATTTTAAAACTTCAAAAGGTGTATTTTGAAAGTCAAAATCCATTATTGTCCTTTGGATGTAGCTTGGGTGGTTGGGAGGAATGGTTGTTACTCTCCCCACCCATGTTCAATTCCTTGTAAGTGACATGTGATGCCCTTAAATTGGTCTATATGATATTCTTGTTGTTGAGGCCCCCATATTCCAAAAATATTTGGACCTCTAGAAATTTGAGTACTCTTAATTAAAGAGCGATCAATATATATGGTAAATCAAGTTGGTATAATTCTTTTTTTATCTTGTGGAAAAGACTTAATATATATGATACATTATTTTATTTTTAATAAAAATTAATTAATTTTTATTTTTTTATTCTTTGTATTAATTTCTCTATTAAATAATAAAATGTATTTTGAAAATATATATAATAATTAAAAATATGAAAAGACAACACATTATTATTATAATTTAGCTTTCAAATATTTGGTTATAAATACAAGTGTGAAACATTTTTCTGAAGTTTTAGTACTATGTTGTTGGAAAGACAAATGTCCAAGTATTATCAAAAGATTATTGTAAGCTAAAATTTTATAACAAATTATGTGGAGCACCAATTAAATTTAACTTAGGTTGTTGAGAGAAATGATCATTCCCAATATAACAACTTAGTAGATAACTTACAGAAGGAAAAGTTTAATATAAACTATGAAAAGAACCACTAATATAGTGTAGAAGGCTTAATGAATAGAAGAACAACTTATTTGATATAGTAATAATGGGTACTAGTGGAGACTTTATGGAAGAGGAGTTTTAATATATTAAAAATAATAATTACAATTAGTTGATGTGGACCCTTCTTGAAGTGGGTGGCATGAAGTTAGAAAAGAAAAAAAATACATAATTAACCACTAATTTTTAATGGGATATAAAAGAAACGTACATTGCTTATATATAATTTTGTTCTTAATTACAATGTGTGTTTTAAAAATGTAATTTTCATTTAATTTTTTAATAATTTCAATAACATTTTTTAATTGAAATAATAATATAAATTAGAAAAAAAATCAACAAAATAAATATTATTTTTTTTATTTTTAAATGCAGTTTCATAAACTCTAGTGACAATTGATTTTCAAAATTTGTAAATAATAACATATCTAAAATGTGTTGTAAATAATAACATATTTAAAATGTGTTTTTTTTTTTTAAATTAACTTTAAAATATTAAAAAAGAACTTCAATAATATAAGATAACAAATACCCCGGATGGGGTGCCACGTAGTAAATTGGAGCCATGCGGTATGATGCTGAGACGCAATATTAATGCATTCATCGACAACCATCCCTTCAACCATTAACACGCCATGGATCGACGCAACCTTATCCAAGTGATGAGCCCCTTCACGCAAGGGAATCGTACCAGGCACCAACGCACTCAACATCAAGCCTTAATAGCTATGGCGGTCGCAGTTGCCCTCCTCCTTATGACTGGAATTGATAGAACAGAGCAGCATTTGTCCATAGCAGCGTTCATTCCCCAAGAGAAACAACAGTTCATTCCATCGGAGGAGAGATTTAAGGTCTCGTCAAAACTCTGAAACAGAGAAGTCCATTTGCAAGGAACCCTGGTCATCTCCAGTGTCTCCACCATGCCCATAGCACAAGGAAAGCCGCGTAGGGGTGCCTCTTGGTACACGGCCGAATCTCGACGCCAGAGACAGAAGAAGTTTGAGCAGGCACTGGCCATGGCGTCCATTCAAAGGTGCAGGAAACCACGAATGCCTCCTATGGAGTACGTGGAAGAAATTACCTTGGAGGATGCCATGCAGAGCTACCCCAAGCTCCCCCTGTTCACAGTCCCAGACAATTAGAATCCACCCACAGAGTTTGGCCTGGAAGACAAGCCTCCGCTTGCGGGTAGGTAGCCTGCCTCCAGAGCCAATAGTCCAGAGGAGCATTTCACCACCTGCTTTGTTGAAGAAGAGACCGCTCCTGGTGCACTCATGGAGGCGGCGACCCAACTCCTCAATCGCTCGGCGCAGACAAGTAAAGACGCAACAAAACCCATACACCCCGCTTTCGTCGACAACCATGGGCAGGAGCAGTCACGCTTCACCGACTCGGGGTACCTCGCTCTCATCTTCGAGCTGAGGAGTTTGTTGGACGACCAAATCTTTTGCCTTATCAGAATTGATCAATGGCTTTACATGCTCTTCGCGGCCCACTCCAGAACTCTTCCACAACGGCAATGCCCAACGTGTGCGCGGACTTACGTGCTTCCAGTAGGCTGGCAATAGCATGGGGACGAGGAGGAGCGTACAGGCAAAAAGGTTCAATGATGTTCTTAGTTAGGAATCTCTTTTACTTCTCTGGACTAAGTTTTGGTCCAGTTGGTCTTTAGTTTTCTTATAACTAGTTTATGGCATACAGTTTAAACTTCTTATGTGACGGTCCTAGTTTCCTTCGGGCAGGACGGAACCATGTCTATTTTGTTAGATGGGAAACACATGGCATAGGATGCCCAACTATCTCGGTTTCCTGTTTAGGCGGTACAGCTGACATCACAAACAGTTATTATACCTGGATTATGATAATATAATAGGTTCCATCTTTTTTACTTTAAAAAAATATATATAAGATAGCAAATAATTTACTATGAAAAAATTAAAGGGAAAACAGGGAAAACGAAAAAACATTTCATATCGTACAAAATTGGGAAATCTGTTTAACCATGAAACCAAGAAACTTGTGTATATATCAAACTAGATAGTTTATTATGAATATTGATTTAATGTTTTGATTTTTTATTTCTTAAAATAAAGTTAAGCCTCAAAAAGGTTGTAAACTTATCACGAAGTGGTCAATCACGAAACCAAGAAAGTGGTCAATCATGAAACCAAGAAACTTGCATGTATATCAAGCTAAAGCTAGATAGCTTATTATGAATATTAAATTAATGTTTGATTTTTATTTCTTCAAATAAATTTAAGTCTTAAAAATAGTCAACTTAAGTTTACTAAGTGGTCAATAGAGTACTAAGTAGGAAGGACAAACATTACATTACTTGTTTTTATTTGTAAGACATTATGATTTATTATTGTTATTGAAAGTAAACCATGTTTTTTAAATGATTTAGTGGTTCATAAACGACTACAAAGTATATTTTTAACTAATCAAAAATATTTTTAAGTTTTATTTCAAGATCAAAAAGCAATTTCAAACTAAATAATTTCTATTTTTTTTTTTTGACAATTTAACACAAATTATTTAAACAACTATGGAGTTAAATTGCTTGTGATGGATTAAGAACATTAATGTTAACCATTATTTTGTGAACAATGAACTATGATGTGATACATGTATAGATAATTGTAGAGCTTTGTTGTATGATTGACAATATGGTTGTGCATTGATATGGTCATGGGTATGGGTTAAAAAAAACCTTTCTTGTGATTCACCTCCTAGGGTTAGAGTTTTTTACCCTAAGGATTCTTTTTTTATGTTGAAAGGTTTTTACCTTAAGGATTCTTTCTTTATGTTAAAAGGACATATTTTTGGCCTCTTGTATTATATTTTTTTGAATGAGCATAGCCGATATCTCTCTTTCTATTAAGAGATAAGATACCACCATTCTAGCCAGTTTGTGTTCTACATGATTCTGCTATTTTATTCATTAATAGAAGTTGAATTTTCATTGTATTATTATTCTCTCTGCTATATTTTTATGTGTGTTTCATTTTGTTCCCTATACAATCTGTATCAGACTATGAACATTTCTTCATCAAATGACTAACAATTTAATTTTTTTGTAAAAATCAATGTCTTTCTAAAATACCTAACATGTTATTAACTAACCAATAACACTTGATTAAAGGGTAAGAATTGAAGAAGGGACTTAATGCTCAAGTAACTCAAATAAAATCCAATTATAAATAGGAGTGACAACACAAAGAAATAATATTTCTTATCATGAAATTTGGCATCATTGAAATTTTCCCATATGCATGGTGAAAATATTGTAACATATAGAGATCCATCTTCTATAGTTAAAAAATAGAATTTCTAGAAAATGAAATTTCTAAATGATGATAGAAGGAACTAAATCAAAATTATGGACTAGAAAAACCAAGGACAAATACATTAGCAATAATGTTTCGCTTTTAAAACAAATTGTATAGAAATTCATATATATCTCTTCACCAAACTTATTTATTGGGTCATGATGGAACAAGAATGCCTCTAATTTTTTTTATTACAAATTAGACACATATTACACTGCTTCAAAATTGTAACGAAAAACTTACCAAGATTAAACCTCCTCTAGTATAACTTCCCAACTTAATCAATATATGTAAAATATATTTTAAAAATTTTACAATTACATTAAATAACATTTACTTATAATGTGTAATCAATGCTATGAGTTATTCCAGAAAATTAGACGCACCACTAACCAACAATGATCAATGTTCGTATCAAGCTCAAAATTTTCAAAATGCATACATTACAAGTTGTTACTCAAACATCATTATTTGCATTGTTAAATTGAAATCATAAAAAAACTATAGAAAATGCTTTCAAGCATTCTGCATGACAATATGGACAAGATAAAAGTTAAAAAAAATGGAAAAGTGATTATGAAGTACCTATAATATCCTAGTTCATATAGCTCATATAATTACACAAGAACATAGTACTATGGTTTTAGTTACTTTGGCATCCTTTTATATATATATATATATATTAAAAAATGGTTTTAGTTATTTTGGCATTCTTTTATAGATATAGATTAAAAAAGCATTCATCCTGGTTATCCTTATCTTTATGGTTGGAGATGTTACAAAACCCAATGGTTAATTAATTTGAGCATTTTTGGTTAATTAATTTTTGTATAATTTTTATACAATAAAGGGTATTCATGTCATCCATTACATGATCTATTATAAAATTAATTCTATTAAATATGTTAATAAAGGGTATTCAAGTCATCTATTGCATGATATAAATATCTTAATAATATAATATAAGAGAAGCTATTACAAAATGAATCCTATTAAATATCTTAATAATATAAGAGAATCCATGCAGAATATATAAAATGAATCTTATTAAATATATTATATATTTAATAATATAAGAGAAGCCATGCAAAAATTTATTAGTGACAAGACATACCTTCAAAAAATATATATAGCTAATTTTATTTTTGCAACTCAATTGTGGAAGTGACCACAAGAACCGCTACATCTTTGAATTTACATCCATCTTTGTAGCAAATAATAATTGTTCATATTTATATATAATCTTCCTCCTCGTTGTCACACCCATGATGATATAAATTGAACATATTAGAGCATATCAACTTAGTTGAAATGAGGATATATGTTATCCCTACCACATATCATGGACTTATATAGAACAATTCAAGGTGAAGGTATCTTCTCCTCATCCTTGATTGAGGAGGTCTATAGACTTAAGGCTTTTATGGGCCATACTTGTTCGATGGAAATAAGAATATAGTGGGAATCAAATCCCGTAAATACTTCAAATTTAGTATGTTTCATGGCATACTTATCATGTAATATAAGGGAATTATTAGCGATTTATTGGTTCAAGTATATAAATATATGGAAAATTGGTTAATGGTAAGGAATACTTTTTGAGGAGAAATAATGTTGTCACCAATCAAAACATTAAAAGAGATGGAACCAACGAATGAAAAAAGGAATATGGTCATATATTACCCATCTCCATCTAACGATTCAAGATGGAGGGGAAGAATATTGGATTCTTAAGATAAAATATTGATAAATTATTTTAATTGATTTAATGTGCTCTCAATTATTTAGTTGAGGCCAAGCAATTATTGATGGCAGAAAGCAAGATAGTAATTAGACATCGTCAATGATTCTCAACAACAACCTTATCTCATGGAGGATTACATGAGTCAAAGAATCTTTTCTAAGAATGATATATATATGTGGATTCTCCTTGTAACGAGTCTATATAAGAATGTGATTCAAGAAAGGATGTGAATAAAGATTTGGTGGTCATTGTACGTCAAAGTGTTAACAATCCAATATGTCTAAAAAAGGAAATAGGTGGTGTTTACAAAGAAATGGATGATGTTGAGATATATAACATTCATGTTCAATGGTGGAAACCTAGTGGAGGATATGCAAGTTGGGATAAAAAACTAAAGATTGGACATTTGGAAGAGATAAGGATGACATTCTCGATGTGGATAGCATCATATGAACATGGAAAATATGATCAAATACAAAGGAGAATAAAGCAAAAATAAAATAAAAGGGAAACATGGCAATTGAGATATATCAAAATCAAGTGGAAAATTTACGCATTGATGAATAATACTTTATTTCTATTGTTTGAAGAAATATAATGGGTTTTTTCTCTCCTAATGTGATGTGAGTTTTATGAGAGATCTATATGATGAATATGCCTTGGAATATTATGCTACCAAGGAAACATTTTGTAGTATGGTATAAATAACAATGCAAAAGAGATCATATTTAAATTGATTTATTCAACTTGTTTGGGCTATTTCCTTTTTGAGAAAAATAGACCAAGCAATATATTTCATCATTATAATTGATTTAATGTGAATATTAAAAACCACATATTGAATTCATGAAAGCCAATAATTACACATTATAAAAGAGAGATTTTTATTTTGGAAAATGATAATCACACTATTGGAAATCAATAATGATACCATTTGAAACTAATAAACATTAATGTAAATCGATAATGATAGTATTGGAAACCTTTTGAAAATTGATAATTACACAATTTAAAACTTACAATGATAACTTTGAAACATGATGTAAGTCTACATTCTCACCAAGGAGTCTAAATTTAAAGAAAATGGAGTCAATGTTTTCACCATAAAGAAGTTGTTCAAGTTACAATATCATTATATGTGTGTGTGTGTGTGTGTGTGTTAAAATGAACAATTCCTCACTGTAAATGATAATATGATGTCATGTTGGCAATACAAGAGGCTACCATGTGTCACTCATTTTTGGAATTTTCAGGCACCAATGTGGACTAATAAAAATGTGTCACGTGTCATTTGTACGATGACGTGGTATGTGACAGGTGGTAGTGACATGGCATATCCATACAGGTATAGGTCCTAGATGACATGGAAGATTGTTGACTGTGTAGATAAGTGGACCAATCAGAGAGTGCCATATGACACTCTCTGATTGGACAATAATGGCTAAGGGAGATAAAATTGGTTCCCCATGGGAATCCCACCCATGACTTCTAGGGGAATATTCCTAGAATAGAACAATTTTTTAGCAAATATTTTTCCTAACATTATGCCACATGCATTGCTTGTTATAAGAAACAAAACATATATTATTTAAATTGTAACCATATGTGAGCAGGTATCTAGGGGGTCGGCTAGGTCGACTTACCCTATATAAACCAATTCTCGGACCATATACGATGACATGGATTTTCATGCTAGCATTAGAATGTGTGCCATAGAAGTTTGTTCCCAATTCATATTTCCTTGTTTTGTGTGAAAAAGGTGTCTCCATTTTTTGGTTTGTCTCGTTTTGTGTGTTATTGAGCTCTTTGAGGTAAGTATATAGCGTTTATACTCATTTTTATCAGAATTTCGAGAGGAATCCGATGGTGATGTTAGTTCTATGTAATAGTTTTTTCTATAAAAGTATTAATTCATGTTTCTATGTATGAGACCCATAGTCTCATTATGCTTGCAAAAATGGATTTTTGGGTACCTATTCAGAACATAGTCAATTTTGTACTCATTTTTCTTAAAATTTCAAGAGAAATTCAATCTAGACCCCTATTTCTGGGATTGAGTAGCAAGCTTGAAGGGTGTATTAAAAAACTTGGTATTTGTAAGTCCATTCATTTTGATTTTGACATTTGAGCATTAAAGAGCGATCTCACCATTGAAAAGGGACCTGGAGACGTAGCCCAAGATGGGTGAACTCCATTAAAACATTGTTTATGTGTCATTTGAATTATTGTTGATCCTACTTTACTTCATTTCAACATTTTCTTTCTGCAAGTTATTCATCAGTGTTATTGAATTTTATGGATAAGTAAGACATTCACATGTTATTTTGAAAATAGTCAAGTCGATATTCATTTCCCGAATCTGGTCATATGTTTATGTGTATTTAAGAAATAATAGACATCTAAGGATTTCCAAATCAATTTGGTATCATAGTTTGTTTCGACGTGTATTGGTAGGTGAATGCTTATGAGTTCCAATTCTAAGTGAGGTTAAGGAAAGCTTGCAGGTTACAATCTTTAAATTGGTTCAAGGATCTTCACTCGAAGAGGAGAGATGACTCCACCAAGAAGGTTAGGTCCTTATGAATCTGAAGATGATTTCTTCAAGACATTTAATTTGATGAAGGCCATGGTGGAAGAAATGTATGAGGATCGAAAGAAATACAAGGGATAAAGTAATTTGGTAAAAATTGAAGCAGTTAAAGAAGAAGGAGAAGGTGAAGAACCTTCAGAGCCTCCTTTGTCATCATTGCGATTATCATCATATTCCGATGAAAGTGAACATTCTTCTCATAATAGGAAAAATTGTTCTAAGAAATCTTCTCTTTCTCATGATTTTCCTTTATTAAATCTAGATGTAAAGTTTGATTTTCCTACTTATGATGGAGAATTGAATGCAAAGAAGTTGGATAATTTGGTCAAACAGATTGAAGTGTATTGTAGGGCACAAACAAATCATAGAGGATACTTCAAGAATATTGTTGGCTACTCTTCACATGAACAAAACAACCTTGATATTGTGGGAGAGTCGGACACAAGATGATATTATTCAACATGGTAAAATCATTTATTCCTGGATTAAATTTACTGCTACATTAAGAAATAAATTTTATCCATTAGCTTATATGCAAACATTAATGATTACTTGGAAAAATCTAAGACAAGGAAAAGGTAAAAATGTTCAAGCTTATACACGGGAATTTAAAATGAAGGCATTTTATTTGGGAATTCCATTACACACTCCTAAAACTCTTCTAAAGTATATTGGTGGTATGCATCCATATATTCACCATACTATTTTTATATATAATACTAATATTAAGGAATTATCAATACATGATATTCATCTTGAAGCTATTAAAGGAAAACATGTTGTTGAGGATGTGTCAAGGGAGCCACATGAATTCGAGGACTAGTCAAAGGGAAAAGGGAAGAGTAAGAAAAAAACTGTTTTTAGGGACCTAACCTCCATAACCCCTCAAATAGGTATAATAATATATTTTCGATGTAATAAAGTTCAACATTAGTTTATAAGGCTTGTTTAATAAATGGGAACAAGTCAATGTAAGAATACCTAATATAAGCTCTTGCTTCTAGAAAGATCTTCCACTAGAAGGTTCTTTAGAAGATAGAATTACTATAAATAAGAGTAGGAAGCATGAGAAGTGTTTTTCTTGAGAATTATTGTAATAGATCTCTGCTCTTCAAGAGGTTTCTTCCTCGAAGAGGAAAGTGAACATTTGTTTCGCTCAATAAAGGTATCATTTATGGTGTTTCGCTTCTCAATATTTTTCTGTTCCATTGATCGTTTATGAATATTCCTATTTTCGCATATTATAGTAGATATGTTACCTTACAAGCGATATAATAGCACTTTCCTAAGAAGGAATTGTGGGTTAATATTTTTCATGGTAGAGACATATTCTGACATCTTAAAACTATAGTGAATTTTCGTTCAATGCATAAATTTGTGGTCGTAAAAGAATACACATAGGAAACACAAGAGGTATTTAATCTCACATTGTTGGACACACTTGTAACCCTGTTGGTACCCCTTCGAGTTGTATCACATCAGAAAAAATCTGTATAGGGACTAGCTTAGGTATCTTGAAACCCTCCGTAGGTCAATCAATCAGTCACCTGACTGTTATAGTTCCACCAAGAACAAAAGTCAGGATGATATTCTCTAGTACTTGGGTAATCAGGTAGTATGGATAAGGGTACGGTCTAGCCACCATATTTGGTTCCCTAAGAAATTGGGTCAAGTACTATTGTTCGACCCTACACGTATATCAGATATCTATAGCATAGGGGCAACCCTTATTTGTAGAAACCTTGAACACCCTAACCTTTGGGATCGAAACATAATAGAAAAAGGAATAGAAAAGATCTATTGTCATGCAACCTTACCTTCTACATTTGGGTTGAAAAATTACTACAATTTTTTTCTTGTTAAGAATCTAGGCATTTCGTCACTACAATATTATTCAGATCAAAGTATAACTTCACAAGAGTTAAAAAAAAAAAAAAAAGAATAGTTGTCCCACTGACACTATTATTTGGGACCTATCCCATTGAATTCCTCTCTTTTCTTTGATTACCAATGTACCTATCATTTTTAAGACAATTATTTTCATGGACCCAAGCCCCTTTCCCGGCACCCTTATTTGGGCCCTATCCGATTAGATTCCCCTTTTCACCCCGATGGNTTTTTTTTTGGACCTACCCACCCTTCCCAGCACCCTTATTTTCCACCTATACCTTTGGATTCCTCTCTTTTCCCCACCTACTATGATACCCCTCACCTGCAAAGTTTTTAGTGCGAACATGCCTTCTTATTTTTTCCTTTTCCAAAATGACCACCACCCATTCCCAAGAACTCAATATCTCGATTTTTGACAATCTCCATAACATGGAGGACATAAACACTCTCAATTCCAACATTATATGGCCAGATGCTTTTGTTCATACCCTGCAGGATTAGTGTGACCACATAAAATACATCAAAGACACACTTGACCAATTGATGAGTTTCTCCCTGAACCCTACCTCTTCTAAGAAAACTTCCTATCAGGAATATAATTACGCTTCCCATTACCAAGGTCCTCATTCCACCCACCTTCCTTGAGACCTGTGCCTTGTTAGAATTGAGGTGAAAAAATTTAATGGCTCCAATCCCACAGGCTGGGTCACTCAACTGGAACAATATTTCCCTTTGCATGGAATTATTGATGATTTATCCAAGCTTCGTTATGGTATCCTAGATTTGGATATGAAATGATGGAAATGGTGGCAATGGAGTAGAAAGGCATGCCAAGGTATGTTTCTTGGACATAGTTTGTTACAGACATTTATGACCGCTTTGAATTTGAAACCCATCATTTAGGTCGATTGACCAAGTTGAAGTAGTCTCAGACAATGGAAAAAAAAAATTTCCACCTTTGATAACTTGGATTTTAGAACAGAGGGCATGTAATATGCCTTCTTACAGGAATTCTTTATCAGTGGTCTAAAAGATGAAATCCATTCCCATGTTCTCATGGAACACCCCCAAACTTGGTTGGAAGCTACTCAACAAGCGAAGGAATCCCAACGTATTATCTCCTCCCAGACCATAAAACCATATTTTCTTCCTCACCCTAAACCCACCAGTCCTAACCCTCCTTCAAGCCCCCTCAAGAACCAGAAATTAACCTGGGATGAAATCGTTGAACGCAAATTCAAGGGTCTTTGCTATAATTTTGATGAAAAATACTTTCCAAGGCATAAGTGTAAGGAACAAAAGGTTTTTATGGACATGACTGAGGATGTTTCTGAAGAGGAGGCATTTGTTACCCATATAAAATGAGCGTGGTAGCTCCTCCATGGGTGGTTGTGACATTGCGTTAGGTGTTTAATGGTTACACACTATGGGCCCCATTCTCATGGATTTTAAGGAATTAACCATGATGCAATTCCAACAATAGGGAAATCAATATCAATTCCAAGGAATCACAACAGGTTCCCTTAATATCATCAGTTCTCATCCAATGGAAAAGATTGTCAAAAAGGGTCATTTGGGTATTATTTCCCAACTCCATTTCATTCAAACAGTTGAGACACCCTCCATTCATCCTGACCTCCAATCTATCATATACAAAAACCAAGATGTTTTTTCCACTCCCCAAGGGCTTCCCCCTTCTCTTAGTGTTCATGATCATTCCATTCCTCTTGTTGATCCGTAGGATCTTTTAATGACTATGGTTGAGTTTTTAATTTTGCATACGTTAATTATCCAATTGAGAAGATTAATGAAAGAATGAGGAAAAGAGAGGAATTATGACAGCCATATACACATATGCAGATCTGAAATGAAATAATAAATAGCAAACCATAACATGAGAATTGATAATAGAGTTTGGCACAATGTTGCCTACGTCTCTGGGCCTTTGTCTCTATGGGGGAGGCTTCTTTATTTCTATTCAAAAGATCAAAAGTAAATCGTAGCAATGCCAATTGGCTACAAGACTGATCTGGTCATGTTCTTCCAGATCTCTAAAACCCAACAAAGAAAATGGCACGCAAAACAGATGTCTGGACCTCCCAGAAATGGCCCGCAAGCGTCTGCTCGTCAATAGCTTCCCTACATAAAAATGGATTAGGCTTGGCTTCCCTTCAGCATAAATATTCTCTAACTATCCTCCATGGCCTCATACAGGCCTTGTTTATATAGATCTGAAGTTGGTTATCCATCCCCAACTTCCTCCCAAAATTTGGGCTCCAAAAATGCCCAATATCTCCCAAAAATTGGCCAAATCCTCGATTAACAGGCATAAAATCAATAGAAAATAAAAAAAAATAGCAAAAAACCCACTTTGTTTTAATAATAGGGAATAATATCCTTATTTTGTGCGCGTGCCCCCTTGGCAGGGTCATATGGGGCCATGTGGCCGAGCGCTAGCCCCTCGGGCTATGCGCTGGCCCTTCCCATGCGTGCTAGCTCCTGGTCTTCGGTGTGTTCCATGGAACCGGTGGCTTAATAGACTACCCGCACCCAACTTTGGTGGATGTCCCCTGGTCCTCTGGGATCCTCCCGAGATCTAAGCGCTGGTCCCTATCTTCCAACTCCCGTGCCCTGTCGCTTGATTCCATGGTAGGGGCATATGGTATGTAATACGTCTGCGGGCTAGGGCTAGGCCCCAGCCCTTTCTGGCCCTGATTGGAACTCTGGTTAAACTTAAATATATACATTACCATATGACTAATAAGAAAAACCCATGGGACAGGCGGTTAGCCCAGTCCTTCTAGTCCACAGCCCGAAGGAGAGGTCGGCGGTTCGACCCCGGTGGTGAACCCATAATTTTACACAAATCACGAGCCAACCACAGGGTGCCACATGGTAGCCCATGACTGGGCCACGTGGCACCTCTCCAACCAATCAAAAACTGCCACTTGTCAATCTTTGATTCATCCATGTGCCTGCCACCTATCACAGTACCTGCCCAATCAACCTGCTGACATCATCCCTGCCATGTCAGCCTGCGCCACGTGTTACCCTTATAGTGGCGTCAGATTCTGAGCACTTTCATTTTTGAGCCTTTTTGAGCCCTGTCAGGCTTCCAGATTTGATTCTGGATCACACCTCCCCACTAAAATACCTTTTGGTCCCCAAAAGGTTACTGACTAGTCAACAAGCTCGGGATAGCCCACCCGGCTTGTCCTCTATCTCTGAACTCTGTCCTGTGCACCTATCTCATCAAGATCAACTATAACACAATCATGACAACTGACAATAGATTGTTAGCCATTTGAACCCTGTTACATCTTACTGAAGCCACTATCATCCATGTAGACAACATTACTAATGACAACATTAAAAAGATGAATGCAAATGAGATGATATAATTGAAATATTTGCACGACATGATCTTATCTTGAAGCAACTTATGATTGATTTTCCATTCAACAATCATTTCTTGTTCTTGCTTAAGATCGATTACTTCATTTGAAACAATTATTGGTTTGTTGCTTGCTTGCACTGCCTTCTTTAATTGTTCCATTGTTTGAAGTGTTTTATTTGCTTTAACATGATGAGCATGAGCCACATAATCTTTACCTGCTTTGGTAAATTGATATTGATTCTTTGTTTTGTAGAAGATTGCCTTACGATCATATAAGTATGGACTACCTAAGACCATTCCACATTCTCTTAACAACACTACATCACATGTTACTTCGTCCACATACTTAGATGAAATTGCAAATTCGATTGTGCACTGCTTTGTTATGTTCATTTGATGATGATTGCTTATCCATTTAAGTGTGTAAGTCTTATGATGAGTTTGTGTTTTTAATCCCAATTTCTTAACCAATTCTTCTAAGATTAGATTAGATTGAGATCCACTATCGATTAATGTGTCTATCTTAGTGTGTCGCATGATTACCCTTATATGAAACAAGTTTTTTCTACAATCAATGACTTCACCAATTTTACCTGTCATACCAACCAACTTTGATTCATCACTTGAATCCGATCCCAAGTCTATGGGTCTTGTTGTCATTTCCATTGTTTGCATTTCCTTCTTTTCCTTGAACCACTTTAGCCTCTTCTCGGGATGCAACTGCCAACATCTGTCCTCATCATGTCCCTCTTTCTTGCAATGCTTGCAAGAGGGCTTTCCTTCCTTTCTCATCACCAC
>JASDQU010589306.1:1109-28203 GCA_032191745.1 Picea mariana | reverse complement strand
CATTTCCATTGTTTGCATTTCCTTCTTTTCCTTGAACCACTTTAGCCTCTTCTCGGGATGCAACTGCCAACATCTGTCCTCATCATGTCCCTCTTTCTTGCAATGCTTGCAAGAGGGCTTTCCTTCCTTTCTCATCACCACATTTGCATTCTTGCCATGCCTTTTCCTCTTGTCCTCTTTCCTTGAAGACGATGATTCACCTGACACACCTGCTTTCCCTTCTTCAATATATGTAGCATGAATAGAAACCTCATCAAGGTTAGTGGGTCCAAACATGAAAACAATGTTTCTAATATGCGCAGGTAAACCTCCTATATACTTCATAAGCGTTTCTTGTGTTTGCAAAGGGATATCTAACATCAATGCCATTTTTCGAAATCCATTGGTGTATTCTTGCACTGTTTGTCCTTTTCTTAGTTTTAAAGATTTCCATTCAATTAATGCTTTTTATTTATAACCCAAAGGATAGAATTGTTTCCTAAGTGCAGAAATGAAACTCTTCCATGATGGAAATACCTTACCCACTTGTTGCATTCCATTTTGCAACTTGCTTTGCCACCATATGAGAGTTGTACCTGCAAGTCTCAAAGATGCCAACTTAATTTTTGTGGCCTCATCTTTGATCTATTGCACACTGCAGTATACCTCCATCTGCCTAATCCAGTTGTCATGTTTTTCTTCATTTACTTCACCATCATATATGGGCAACTCAAATTTAACATCAAATTTTAACAATGGCATTTCATTCTTATTCTTATGAACATTTTTCTTTCCATTAGATTTAGAACTTGAACTTGAAGAAGAAGGAGAAGAAGGAGGTGATGATGGAGGTGAAGGAGGAATCTGAGGATGATCCTCTTCCTCTTCACTTTTTCCCTTTGAAGATTCACCCAAAACTGGTCTCTTTTGTTCCAAGTAATCCTCGTACAAAACTTTCAGCATCTCCGACATAGCAAGGAAAGTTTTCTGGAACTCTTTCTCATCCTGAGAAAGCCCTTCTTCCAATGCCATCTTCTCGCTGTGAGAAGCTCTCTTTCTCAATTCAATTAATGGATTCTCTGCAACAAGCTCACCTTCACCACGCTGTGGCTTTTCCATGCTTAACATGCAGAACTCAAATCCAAATGTCAACTAGCTCCGATACCACTTGATCCGTAGGATCTTTTAATGACTATGGTTGAGTTTTTTAATTTTGCATGCATTAATTATCCAATTGAAAAGCTTAATGAAAGAATGAGGAAAAGAGAGGAATTATGACAGCCATATACACATATGCATATCTGAAATGAAATAATAAACAACAAACCATAACACGAGAATTGATAACGGAGTTCGACACAACGTTGCCTATGTCTCCGGGCCTTTGTCTCTGTGGGGGAGGCTTCTTTATTTATGTTCAAAAGCTCAAAAGTAAATTGCAGTAGTACCAATTGGCTACAATACTGATCTGGTCATGTTCTTCCAAATCTCTAGAACACAGCAAAGAAAACGACACGCAAAACGGATGTCCGAAGCTCCCAAAAATGGCCCACAAGCATCTGCTCCTCAATAGCTTCCCTGCATAAAAATGGCTTTGGCTTGGCTTCCCTTCAGCATAAATCTGCTCTAAATGTCCTCCATGGCCTCATACAGGCCTGGTTTATATAGATCTGAAGTTGGTTATCCATCCCCAACTTCCTCCCAAAATTTGGGCTCCAAAAATGCCCAATATCTCCCAAAAATGGGCCAAATCCTCCATTAACAGGCATAAAATCATTAGAACATCCAAAAACCTAACAAAAAACCCACTTTTTTTAATAATAGGGAATAAGCTCCTTATTCTATGCACGCACCCCCTTGGCAGGGTCATATGGGGCCATGTGGCCGAGCACTAGCCCCTCGGGCTATGTGCTGGCCCTTTTCATGTGCCCTAGCTCCTGGTCTTCAGCGTGTTCCATGGAACCGGTGGATTAACAGACTACCCGCACCCAAATTTGGTGGATGGCCCCTGGTCCTGTGGGATCTGCCTGAGATCCGAGGGATGGTCCCTATCTACCAACTCTCGCGCCTTGTCGCTTGATTCCATGGTAGGGGCATATGGTATGTAATACGTCCGCGGGCTGGGTCTAGGCCCCCGCCCTTTCCGGCCCCGACTGGAACTCTAGTTAAACTTAAATATATACATTACCATATGAATAATAAGAAACACCCATGGGGTGGGCGGTTAGCTCGGTCCTTCCAGTCCACAGCCCGGAGGAGAGGTCAGGGGTTCGACCCCGATGGTGAACCCATAATTTTACACAAATCACGAGCCAACCACAGGGTGCCACGTGGTAGCCCATGACTGGGCCATGTGTCACCTCTCCAACCAATCAAAAACTGCCACCTATCAATCTCTGATTCATCCATGTGCCTGCCACGTACCCTGCCACCTATCATTGTACCTGCCTATTCAGCCTGCTGATGTCATCCCTGCCACGTCAGCCTGCACCACGTGTCACCCTTACAATGGTGACATGTGTCACCCTCTAACTGCTCCAAATGTACCTATTGTACGCCACATCACCTTCCACGTGTCATCTCCAGGAGCTGCCGCACCATCCATATTGTCGTACGGTCTGTACAGTTAGCCTGCCACATGGCACTGTACGGACTATACAGTCATCCACCTTTTTTTTGCATGTTTGGTTTTTTGGACAGAATGTGATATCGTTCGCATACGAAGCCTGTTTGATGACAGGGTGCCACGTGGTAGCCCATGACTGGGCCATGTGTCACCTCTCCAACCAATCAAAAACTGCCACCTATCAATCTCTGATTCATCCATGTGCCTGCCACGTACCCTGCCACCTATCATTGTACCTGCCTATTCAGCCTGCTGATGTCATCCCTGCCACGTCAGCCTGCACCACGTGTCACCCTTACAATGGTGACATGTGTCACCCTCTAACTGCTCCAAATGTACCTATTGTACGCCACATCACCTTCCACGTGTCATCTCCAGGAGCTGCCGCACCATCCATATTGTCGTACGGTCTGTACAGTTAGCCTGCCACATGGCACTGTACGGACTATACAGTCATCCACCTTTTTTTTGCATGTTTGGTTTTTTGGACAGAATGTGATATCGTTCGCATACGAAGCCTGTTTGATGAAGTAAATATATGGTCAGAATCAGGAAGATGAGATAGACGCAATGGCACTGGTTTCATTGGATTTCGAGCACTTTCATTTTTGAGCCTTTTTTAGCCCTGTCAGGCTTCCAAATTCGATTCTGGATCACTTGTCCCATGTAGTATTCCTCTTATTGTTATCCCTTATCTTCATCCATTTTCCCAGAAGAATGAAATTGAGAAAATCATTCTATAATTTCTCAAAGAGAGTGTTATTTGTCCTAGTATGAACTCCTATTCTTCTCTTTTGTTCATGGTACTCAAGAAAGAATGGACTTGGTGCATGTCTCCATACTCTCATTCCGTCTCTAAACTCACCATAAAAGACAATTTTCCTATTCCTATCATTGATGATCTCTTGGATGAATTGAGCATTGCTCAGTACTTTACTAAGCTCGATCTTTGTTCAGAATACCAAAAGATCTGTATGAAAGAAGAAGACATTCCCAAGACTGCCTTTAGAACTCACGAGGGTCCCTATGATTTCTTTGTCATGCCCTTTGGATTGTGTAATTCCCCTTCCACTTTCCAAAGTCTCATGAATCATCTCTTCCATCCTTTTCTTCATCATTTTGTCTTAGTTTTCTTTGATGATATTCTCATCTATAGTAAAACTTGGACATCCCATCTCTCCCATGTGGATCAAGTTCTCCATCTATTCTCTTAGCACCAACTTTTCTTCAAACAATCTAAGTGTTCCCTTGGAGCCTCATAAGTGGATTACCTAGATCATATTGTTGGAAATGATGGTGTAAGGGTGGATCCTATAAAAATTGAAGATACTGAGGATTGGCCTCACCCTAAAACTCTTAAGATATTGAGTGGTTTTTTCGGTTTAACAGGTTATTATAGCAAGTTTGTTAAAAATTATGGAGAAATTACAACACCTCTCAATTCACTCCTTAAAAATAACGCCTTCAGTTGGACTCCAGAAGATAATCACTCCTTACATTACTTGAAATAGGCTATGTGCATGACACCTATCCTGGAACTCCTAGACTTTGCCAAGACTTTTGTTTTGGCATGTGAGGCTTCGGGAAAAGGAATTGGGGAAATCCTCATGCAACATGGTTGGCCTTTGGCCTACACTGGAAAACAAATTTCAGACAAGCATTTGTGCCAATCAATATATGAAAATGAAATGTTGGCTATTCTACATGTCGTGGATCTTTGGCATCCTTATCTATTGAGGAAGTTCTTCCAGATTAAAATTGATCACCAAATCGTCAAGTATTTTCTGGAACAACGAATTTCCTCCCTGGCTAAAAAAAAATGGGTAAGCAAGCTATTTGGATATGATTATGAGATAATATACATGAATGGAAAATAAAATGTGGTCACTGACATTATTTCCTAAAAATATGAAGAAGAAGGGTCCCGGTTTTCCCTCTCCTTAATTGTACTATATTGGCTCCAAGATGATTTCAAAGAATGGTTGCAAGACCCCAAAATATCTTGCCTAATCCAACAATTGCAAGAACATTCTCCATCTTATCCAAGGTACTCTTGGCACAATAACAAGATTTTCTACAAAGGTCATCTATATTTAAGCAAGTAGTCGCAATTTCTATCCATGATGTTGTTTGAGCTTCATTCTTCACCCACAACTGGGCATTCAGGGTTTACCAAAACCTATAAACAAGTCAAACTTTATTTTTTCTGGAATGGTATGAAACATGACATCCACACCCTTGTGGTTGAATATGATGTATGTGTTGAGGGTTCAAAATTCCCCATGACGCAAAAGTAGGAATTGTACCTACCAATGAGGCCCAACTAGACTCTTCAGTGTTTAATATTAGTAAAATTATCCATATCAATGATCTAGAAAGTTTTGATGGGATTTAACAGTGATATATAACTACCTTTCAAATATTTCCTCCTAATAAAGAAATTCTCTTTTGGGTTCTTTTATCCTATTTTTTTTATAATGTTGAAATAAAAGTAATAATAATGGAAAAATGATCTATCTGGGAGAAGACCAGGCCTTGGGATAAACATTGTTCCCCAATATGAAAACAAAAACTATGTCAATTTCATATTAGCAATAATACCATCACTTTCCTATACCATTAGATATCATTTGAGAGAAAGTTTGAAAAAAGAGTACGCATGTAATATAATAGAGGATAGAAAATAATTTCACCACACCTTATCACACATTACATGTTAAACATTATCGATTTACTTTCATCAATTCGAAATAAATAATTGTAAGGAATTCTAAGATAACTTAAGAAATAATCATAAAAGATCTTTCTCAATACAACAACAAATATCGAGTTGAGAATGGAAACAATCCATAGGTTCAATCACATTCACGCTTTAGATGAAAAATGCTTATGGTTCTACATAGAAATTCTAAATTCAATAACCTTTTTCTTAGAAATAGTTCTCTTACAAAATAAAATCCTCTTTTCTATGCAAAAACCATTGCCCCTAATACATCGTCGATGTCTTTATTTATAAAAGTAAATTATCTAAAAATATCTACTATGTTGAGTCTAAAGTAAACAAAAGCAAAGTGGATTTAATCCACATGTCCTTCTTTGGTTGTATCTAGTTGTATTGATGTTCTACTGCAGTGGATCATTCCTCTCATATTTTGACCACTAGAAAAAGAGTTCTTAGCATGTGTTGGCATAAGAAAACTTGTGTTGGTCCATTGGTGTGCTAAGGATATCTTTCATCTCCACCACAAATTTCTTGTATTTATATAGCTTTACATTTAACCAGTTATCCACTGTAAAACTGAAGATGCTTTGATTAGGGGCTTCATGAACTTTTTCATCTGTCCTAGGACAAGGGTCGAAATCTATGAAATTTCTACTTCAGATGCCTAGTCCAATTCAGTGTGTTTGTTGACTATGTCACACAAGTCTGTGAAGTCCTTGGGTTGGTCGAACTCTGGTATATGGATATCTCTCATTTCCTTATTTATTTTCTCCCAACTCTTCACACATTTTTCCCACCTTTATTTCATTTTTTGATTAGGTTCTTGTACCATTCGCATCCAGTGTTTTGTTGACATCTGTACTCTAGTGATACTATAATCTGTGAGTACCCAAATACCATGTTATTTTTTGTCTCATCCCATATACACTTATCTAATGTACTCGATCCACTCTAAATATTGATATGCCTTTTCATACCATCATTGCATATATTTGTAGGTCACGAGTCCCTTTTTTCATTGTAGGTACTTGAATTTTACCTTCTTTTGTTAATGAATTCTCTTGTGTATAAGTTATAGGTGAATGTTCTGTGTATGAGTTTCGATGATGACATTCTCTCTTGGTCAATTCCAGGTGGTGGTGTTACTGTATGAGGTGGGGAATTGGATGGTAAGCCTGCAGTCACTCTATTTTCTATTGATGGGACATTGATTTCCTATTGTTCATACCCCCTTCTTATCCAAATGTATTTTCTACATTAGGTTATTCATTACCAGTATCTCCATCATTACGAGTTGAAATTTCCTCATATAAAGGACGAGTTTCCATTTGTTGAAAAGTGCCACTATCCTAGGTGATTTCAATTGCTACATCCCTTCTTCCTAGATTTTGTAATGGTCCTCCTAAGGCTGAGGCAGTCATTTCTCCCAATGTTTCCTCATAAGTGATAGGTACTAGGGCTATGTAATATATTGGTGGACCTCCATCATCATTATCATATATGGTTATTAAATCGATAAGGACCGGGGGTATACCTATTCTAGATGGTGTCCTTGATGATCTTTGTGGCATTGTAGCTATTGTATGTCACTCCACTTGGGTTTGTATAAAACTTGGATCATCTTGAGTGATGATCCTCTCTGGAAGATATGCTTTAATATTAATTGGCTCGGTTGCATGAGTGTTTTTCTTAACTGGGACAATCCTTGGAGGTTGTAAAGCTTGAAGAAAATGGGTTTGTCTCATTGTTTGCATAACCCTTTCTGCCTCGGATAGGAGTGTTGTTTCTCTTCTTGCTGAATCGTTTGCTTCCACTGCTCTAACGTCATCTAGTTCTATGATAGTTTCCTCTGCTATACGCTCTACAGTTGCAAATTTTTATTGTGCCTACATAGCCTTAAACTTGGTAATTTATGGGTTTTCTTTTCTTTGAAGAACCTCCTCCCAGTCTTGATAATTTTCAGTGAAGATCCCATATTCATAATTGTCATGGGCATAAGGCCAATGTTACACTACTTTCCCTATGTGCTAGGGTACTAGACCTTTGGGATCATGTTTATGAAACCAGCCTATATGGAACATGTACTCCAAATGGATCAATACTTCTTGATTGGCATGCAAGGTGTATTTAACTATATAATATCCAATATGGAAACCGTAGGGTATAAAATCCCTCTTCTTTTCCTTCACTAGAGAGGCATTGAAACCTTGTAAAATGGTCTGGTAACATATTAATCCAAACACAAAATGGTCTGGGACATAAGAGGGGAGTATATGTGGAGCACCAATAGCTCCAAAAACCTTGATATAAGTTCTCTTCTCTTCCAGATACCAATGACCTAATTTGGATATCATTGTTTTTGCTGCTACTGAAAGCCTTGGACAATGTTTTCTAAAAATAATAAAATCTATCCTAGATATGAACTCATCACATATCATAGTGTAAAATTTATTATACTTTTTTTCCCATAGGATTCTAAAATACACATGTATAGGTACCTCAATTGTATGCTAGCTTACACTCATACATGGGAAAACATTTCTCATGCAGATTTTGTCCAATAAGAAAGATGCCATAAAAAACGACGTTGTCTCACCTTCTTTTATTTTCTGATATTGTTGAATAGTGATGCTCAATTGCTTTGAAATATTTCCCCCTAGTTGAAAATACTTCTAGAAATTATGATCATATATGCATGGGGCATCCAAGCTTCTGAAAATATTGAACAATCCATTTCTCCATACAATTGGCAGATCAATTCCATTAAGTACATGTACGGTTCCTTAATATTTGTTGTGTTGTAACATCAAGTGGTCCTATTTAATAATTTTGTATCGTCCCTCCCCCGGGAATCCAATAATTGGATAGTGTTATGTCGCTCATATAACTTAACCACAAAATCAGTATTCAATCTTTCTTTCAGGTCTCTAAGCTTGTAATACTTTTGGACCTCTAATAGAAGGAATGCACCAATGCATTCTCCTTCCACATTATTTATTACACATTTATCGGTGTTTGTATCGTCAATTATCCATCCTAGGGTCTCTTTTCAAGGAAGAACGGGAGTTCGACACACCACCTTGAGTAAGGATGTATTATCATCATAACAATTTTCAAATCAGGATCCAAGTTTCAGAGATTTAGCGAAAAGATACATCGCTATGGAAGTGTGATAGTTTGGAGGATAAGGTACTATATGGAGGCATGAGGATAGATATAGCGGAGGCGCGAAAGGTAGGACTCGGTGGACCTCCGATCCTGAAATCATCTCGGATCAACGACTGAGGTGTGTATCAGATATTTAACTAACACGAAGGTTAGAAAGGCAGGGGAAAACAATAGTGGTTTCATTACAAGACGCGTGGTGCCTGCAGAGGTACATCGAGGGAAAAAGTAGTTTGACTAATACCACTTCCTTCAATCCCTTGATGCCAAAGCCGCTAGGAAAATGTGGACCATAGATCTTGAAGTAGCCCGGATCAACAGCTAAAGTTTATATCGATGATTGAAACAAAACAAATATTAATCGATAGAGGGTGGGATGGGGAAAACTATTGTGGTTTAAAGCATGGATGCATGGCGTCCTCAGAGGCACTTTGGGGTGAAAGGTGGTTCACTTAAAACCATTTTATCCAATCCCTGATGCCAATAGATACCTATAAAAGGAGGAACCCCCCAACATTATTCTATGACATTCAAAGCCTTCAAACATTCAAAAACTTGGCATGAAGCTTCTAGTCGAATTTCAAAGCTCAGAACCAAATCAGACTCACATTTTTCACCGCTTGACAGGTATTCTTCACCATGGTTGTCGGTCCTGTCATTTTATTCATGGGTGAACAAGAAATATCCTCTAGGGAGGAAGCCCTAATTGACAGATATTATGACGTTTTCAACACAGAAATAACAATCTCACCCATTTCCATGTCTACATCGAATTTGTTGGAAAATGTTGGAATGCGCATATCTTTCCTCGAAGCGGCTCAAGCCTCCATCCTCCCTTACGTCATAGAAATGGTCTTTCCATTCCCCGAATTTGTAAGCTAGTGTGCAGAGTGATATTCTCAGGGAGAAAGAGTCATTTTAAATAAATTAGGATCTGAAGTTTTGTGTAAAGTAGATAGTACATCACTCCGGCATGCTCTTAGTGTACCAGACACCTCCCCTACAATGTCAGAGCCCTTCGAGGAAAAAAAAATGATCACAATTTATAGATAGTGTTGAACCGAGTTTAAAACCTTATTTTTGTAGACCATAGTCAAGACTAAACATCATTTAGAGAGTCTGTCGTTACCTGCCAGTGTAAGCGTTATGATTGTCGAATTCTAGTGGGCTTGTTCCTTGCTAATTCAAATTTTAGGGTTAGACAATGACAAGTTTGTGGTGGAGGTCATGTTAGGTTTCCTGTTGGTTTGTTTTCTGTCTGGTCAGTCATTCTGTGTTAGTTTTGATGAATTTATTGCAAAGAATATGCATCAACAGCTGGTCAACTTTAGCTCATTAAGGCACCTTAGATACTACACACACTTGCTAAGGATGTTTCTGGAATCCAACAAAACCAAATTTCCTTAGATGACTTTCATTTCAACCAAGTGAAAGAGGATCACCATGCTCATCTTCATCAACAAGATTATGTCTAGGGTACATAGTCTCATTTTTGGTTCAGATCTACCAAGAGTTCTGGATGAGATGAAAATCTCACTACAGCCAAATCTAGAGAACATGGTAGGAGATTGGGTGTTGTTCACACAATCTATTGTGATTTGGGTATATGGATACCAGGAAGGACCTTATCTTTTACTAGTTTTTCCGATGCCCAGGGTCTTTGCTTTGGAATTCATAAGACAAAGAATTATCTTAGAGAATGAACATTTTATGAAAGCACATGAGGCTTCTAATCTGAAATTTCCTTTTGTGGTGGGTCTCTTTGTGGTGAAGAGTAAGTCTCGTTTTCCCCAGATTAAATCCAAGATCAGTAAATTCAATTTCACATAGTTGCAAGGGAGAAGGTATGATCCCCATCAGATCATATCAAAGAGGAGATTGGCCAGTAGACAAGGTCCCTATGAACATGAACATGTCGAAGGATTTGATAAGTTGACCAATCTAGATACTTGTGCAAACATGGAGGCCACCATACAACAAGATCAAACAATACAAACAGAACCAACCCATCAGCCGATCCCATCACGGAAAACTTCCCCTAAGTTGGCTATCAAAGCTCCTAAAATGAGAATTTACAATAAGAGGAGCAGTTCACAAGCACTAGATACCAGTAGCCAACAAGATACTCTCAAAAGGATGAAAATCACATCATCATCTCAAGTAGTTGACCTGGAAGAAGAAGAGCCCAAAGTGAAAACATGCATGGAAATGGTAGAGGCTACATCCAAGAATGAAGAAACCAATACAGAAAGCAGGCCACAAAATGAAAGCAGCATGAAGGTCTTCAGCAGTAGGAAGTACATATTTGGCCAGACACCTGGGGCAGTGTATCAGTCCAAGGGAGATTTGATAAATCAATATGCTATGAAAGGACATATGGAGAATAGTGAAATAAGAGATCTTTTACCTAAAGTAGAAAGGACTACTCAACACAAATCTTCCTTACTCTCAGTCAAGGATGTGGAGAAAAAGACATTTAACATTGCAGTGGTTGATGATGATAAAGTATTCGAGATCAAAGTGCACTATGAAAACATTTTTTCCCCCGACAAAGTAAATTTTCATAGGAATGTCAGTGACATGTTATATTATGATTATCTGATCTTATCACTAAAGGTTTCAATTTCATAGTTAGCAATTTTTTTTGATCGGGGGCTCTGGAGTTGTCCACGACATATAAATTGACACGAGTTGCTACAGACTGCTTGACTGAACATTGCATTTGTATTGTTCTAGAAGATATGTGGATCCCTCATTCCATACTCAGGAAATTTTTGGATCACGAGTCCGCGACCTGGTGGGGTGAAAATTAAGTATATACTATTTTGTATCCTACAAATAGCACCCACACTTCTGCAATATACAGATTGGCACGCGGACCTGCATATAAAGTCTGTATATAAAGTATGAAAAGAGATTTTGTACAGCATATGTGAATCACTAATTTCATACTAATTGATAGGTGGACTCGGGCTGCTTCACTGAACATTGGACTTTTATTGTGCCATTGTGATTCCATAGCAATTTCATAGTTAGTGATTTTTTTTTATCGGGGGCTCTATGGTTGGAGGGATAGAAATTGGGCCTCTATTGTTATGCGTTGTACAAATACATTGTTCTACAACATATGTGGACCTATGGGTTGCTTGGCTAGACTTTGCATTTGTATTGTTGTAGAACATATGTGGAGTCCTCATTCCATACTTGGGCACTTTTTGGTTTGCGGGTTGGCGGCCTGGCAGGCTGAAAATTAAGTATCTATTGTTCTGTGTTCTGCAAATAGCACCTACACTTCCGCGATATACATATTTACACACTGGATTGTGGACATAGCCTCTATATAAAGTATGGAATGAGATTTTATACAGCATATGCATATTCCTCATTCCATACTTAGGCAGTTTTTGGATCGTGGTTTTGCAGCCTGTCCGACTGAAAATAGTGTCTATTATTCTATCTCCTACAAATAGCACCCAAATTTTCGTGACATACAAATTTACAGGAGGAGTTGCGGGCTGCTTGGATTTACAGTGCATTTGTATTGTTCTAGAACATATGCAGATCCCTCGTTCCATAGATGGGCATTTTTTGGATCGCGGGTTCGTGGCCAGCGAGGATGAAAATTAAGTATGCAAAACCCTCATACTCACAAGTGGACTTGGGTTGCTTCGTTGAACATTGGACTTTTACTACCCCATAGTGATTCCGTATCAATTTCATAATTATCAATTTTTTTCTATCGAGGGCTCTGGGGTTGGTGGGTTGGAAATTGGGCCTCTATTGTTCCCCACTGTACAAACACATTGTTCTAGAACATATCTGGATCCCTCATTCCATACATGAGTACTTTTTGGATCACGGATTCTGGACCTGGTGGGCTTAAAATTAAGTATCTATTGTTCTGTGTTCTACAAATAGCATCTTCACTTCCGCGACATACAAATTGACAAGCGAACTTGTGGACATAGTCTCTATATTAACTATGGAATAAGATTTTATACAGCATATGCAGATTCCTCATTCCATACTTGGGTAGTTTTTTGATCATCGGTTGGAAGCCTGGTGGGTTGAAAATAGAGTCTCTATTGTTCCCTCTCCTACATATACCACCCAGGCTTCTGTGATATACAAATTTCCAAGAGGACTCGGGTTGGTTGCCTGAAAATTGCACTTTTAGGTAGTTTTTGGATGGAGGGTTCGTGGTCGGGTGGGCCAAAAATAGAGTCTCCACTGTCCCCTCTGCTAGAAATAGCATCTAGACTTCTGCCATATACAAATTGACAAGAGGACTCGGGTTGGTTCATTGAACATTGCACTTTTATTGTCCCGTAACAATTATGTATGTATTTCATATTTAACATTTTTTTTTTATCGGTGGTTGTGGGGCTGGTGAGATGAAAAATGGGCCTCTTTTGTTCGGGCTCGCGGGCTGAAAATTGGGACTTTATTTTTCCACGCTGTACAAAAGCTACCTTCAACTCTGTGATATACAAATTGACAAAGGAACCTCTGGGCTACCTAGGGAAACATTGCAATTTCATTGTTCCTTGTCCTCCTAATAGCATTCAGAGATCCTCCATATACAGATTGACAGATGGACTTGAGAGCTAACACATTAAATTAAAGGATGTGAAATTGCTTATAATTAAAAGAATCAAGGAAAGAAAAGATGTTTTTTTTTAATTCTATAACCGCAAGCATAACAAGGACCAATTTGAATTTTAAGGGCATGTTGTTCATATGATAGCACAATTGCATTCCGCACACTAAATATTCCTTGATTTCAAATTATTCTAGGATATTAATTTGACTAACTTCATCGAATAAGAAAAAATGCGAAAACAACGACCAATTTGTATTTTAAGAGCCTATTGTTTGTATGTGAGGACAGTCGCAGTTCGGACATTATATGTTTGTTGATTTCAAATTATTTCAGAACAATAGTTTGACCAAGTTTATCGATGAAGGAAATCTACTAAAGAAAGTGACATTACAGTTGCGTCACAACGCCATAGAAATTACCAGGCGGATATGCGTCCCAGCTAGCTAAATAAACAATTATATTGTTTAGTGTCCTCCAAGGAACAACTGGAGTTTTAGGGTATACAAATTGATAAACAAAGAAAATAACCAAGAACCAACCATACTTTAAACAGTCCACAAGCAAGTTCCTAGAAGGTTCCATAGAGCAGAACCCATCGACCTTTGCACCAAACAATTTGATATACAAAGAAAAGACGTCGTTGCATTTGTTTTCTATTGAAACAAACTTTCATCTGGATGTTGAACAAATATTATAGAGATACATGAGGTATTTTCATTTCCTCTCAAAGTTTCATATAAAACGAAAATTCCCCTTTTCAGCCGATATGCAAAATTGCATTGTCCTCATTTAAGGTGAATTTTCTTTGTATCTGAAGTTGTCGTAGCATGTAGAAAATGCTTGCCTTTTTCTGTAGATATGTTTCATACGACAACTCTGCCAACTTAGGAAGCACATTTTGTAACAGCGGTTTCTTGATCATACAATGCACGGTTGCATTGCCCATGGTTCGAATAACACCACTGAGGCAATGTCCATAAATATATGGACGGTTTTCATCGCATCCCAGACAATCAATCGTATCACCAGTTATCAAAGTGGAGGTAGAGGCAACGGAATGGCATTTTTCACAATAGACTCAAAGGGGGTCGAGTACACATTGGCTGCAACTAAAAGACCTTCAACCTGGGAATGTGAGCAAAGGAATTAATACATTGAACAATATAATACACAACTGCATTCCACCCTCCCCTTTAAAACAAAAAAACAAAAAATAATAGCTATAGAAATTTGTTGAAAGCCATTTCTATAAGCAAAGCAAGGATGATTTTGTAAATGTATACGCACAACAATTGTAGATATAGCTAGCTTCTCCAGATCCTTTACTATATCTTATCTCAACTCTGTTACAAACATTGACTGGGTTGTCTAAAAGATCATTTCTCTAGCAACCTTCTTTTTTGTTATATTTTTGAACAACATAAGTGGAATCTTCCCTCTATGCAATTGGTGTTCTATTGACGAAAACAAATCTGAATAAGTATCAAACAATTGTAGCTGCAACATGGAACGGTGCAATATTTCTGTAACTTATTCAACATACATGCAGAAGTGAAAGTAAACAACAAAACTGAATATGAAAATTGGTACCATTTCCTTCTCACTGTCTGACTCTCCATCCTTTATATGGAGAATGTGTTGCCACCCAAATTTCCTGGATAGTGTGACAGTAGCCCCAATCGTTCCCATTGGGTAAATATTAGTGCTCTGTGCAAGTTGCCTAATAATCAAGTCCAGGAGGAAGCGGTATTCTGAACAAATAGGATGAATTTTTTCCACAATGCGTGTTTCATTGACCGAAATAATTCGATCGCAATCACCATGGTCATATACTGTTTTCGGCAATATATTCAAATTTGTAATGAATTTCCCATTATGCGGCAATATCTTTTCTGCATATTTCTGGACAAGTTGTGGAGGAACAGTCAGTGTGACTATCATCATGGCATCCTTGTTTGTCATATCAGCACGCATAATGGGTCTACTTTTTTTTGCCTTGTCCAAGTACGTGGTATAGACAACCATTATGTCCCTGGAGAACATCTGTCCAGTTTAGCGGCTATTCAAGGACTCTATTGGCAGTACTTTGGATGTCATAACTTTGGACCTAAAGAAATTTTTTGAATAGGAAAACTAAAGTGAATGGTAGTGTGATACAATTGCACGCATACTTTTGATGAACTATGGAGCCAGAGTTTCACATCGACACCTCTTAGTATGTGGAACATGCAGCAGGTTCAGCATCTCACTCGTACTTGTTGATGCTTTTTGTGATATGCAAACCATGTACTGCAGATGGAATCAACATATTTTGCATGCCATAGATGAATATATAGCCTGGGAAATTTGTCTAGTAAACATAGTACAAGCAGAGCGCATGCATCTTTACCTTTGGCCCAGTCGGTCCACCGATGTTTGGGATGACTGACTTCTCATGGTCGTCTCACTAGTCCAACTTTTTCTGATGCAAGCATTTTCAGATGGACATCATGACTAAGAAAATATATGCAGTATATATTATATGCCTGCACCTGGCTTATATCTTTAATTTACCGGCACACTTGGTATACCTTTTAGAAGATTGTACCACAGAACCCTCTACTGTTGCACAGAAGAATTCATCTCCCTGTACAAGCAACCTATTTTTTCCAAGGAAACAATGCGGAAGATGCAATCGATAGGAAGGCAAGTTAGTTTGAAAACAGACATGTAAAACAAAAAGAAAAAGCTCTATTTACCCGCCAAAGAGTCCTTCGTCCTGTCAAGACATTCTGTTTGTTTAAATGCAGTAATGCAATGCAAACACAATGGACATGCACTAGCTTAGTATGCAGGAATAAACGTATGCAGCCAAGAAAACTTACCATGTAGGAAGGCACACAACTAGCTTAACACATATCCAGACCATAAATGAAATAAAAAACAATGCAATATGAAACAACAGCATGATCATGCACCTTTCTATATCCTCTTCAGCCGATGTAGTCGAGACTCTCTCCTTTTCTCTAGTTACTCTGTTTGTTTCAATTTGTGAACCCACAAAATTTAATGAACATCAATGGAAGTTGGTATTCAGTGGAGAAAAAGAAATATGTACATAGAGAAAAACTGACTCAATGAACAGTGTACAAAGGAAGAAACATGAACCTTTGTGCTTCTCTATCCATGGTTGTAAACGTGTACAATCTTTTCCTTGGACAAAATATATTACAAGGCAGAAAATATCATGCAACTCCAAGGCCGTAGCTAAACGATTTCTGCTTTTCCCTGGTAATTTATCCACATATGACCTCTAGCCATGTTCTTTATCCTCTACACAAACTGTTGTGCACACGATACAAGTTCTCATTTTTATGTGGCTAATTACCCACACATGCTTCCAGACATGAAAATATAATCTTGCGGAATCTTTGTTGCAGATATCATATGTCAAGAACAACACAAATTGTATCCTGCACACACCCATCTATGTAGAGGAGAAAGGACATGTCATGTCATATCCACACATCTGACCATACATGGTTTATAAATGTACCTCGCATACATATGCTTTATTCCAACAAAAAAACAACGGGTATTGTAACTTCACATGTAATCCTCGAACAATTTTGCATGCAACTATTTTCTTTCATGGCAGGACTGCAACACTAGGAAAATCTCACATAATAATAGATCTCGACTCTGATAGACATGGAAAATAAAACAACTGCATATCCACTGATGGGTGCAGGGGCTAAACACCGTAAAGCACCCCAAACAAACCAATAACAATCAAAAAATAAATAAAAAAGAAAAGCTCCAACCACTGTCACTACACCCCAACCCTGCAAGGTTGAATCAAAGAAAAGAAACCAGGAAGGACCAAACTAGCAAGAAAGCACGAAGAGGTCGAACTGTACCCCCAGTGCCCCAAAGCGCAAACCCCATCCAAACAAATAGAATCAGCAACCTGGGAACCAACGAACCAGTAAGAACCACCGAGGTAGTGAACAACATATGTATCTCCAACGATTACGAAACTGCAACCCCAACAGAAAAGGAACTGGAAACACACAAGGAACATGCGACTACAAATAAGAAAACATTCTTACTTGCACACTGCAAACTAAACAACAAACAAGGAATACAAAATGAAACCACTGCATCGAAACTTACTCTGAAATGATGAAATGCATAAGCACAGCTCGAATCACTAGTGAAACAACAACAAGAAGAAACCGAGAAACTAGCAAACAAGAACCACTCACTGAACCAGTAAACAATGTATGTAGCCTCAATGATTACAAGGATGAAGCATACAATGGAAACAATTGACAAACTAGCGAAGAAGAAGCAGTCACTGAACTAGTAAACAATGTATGTAGCTTCAATGGCAGAACAAGGATGAAACATACAATGTCTATTGAACTGGCAGTAGACAATCAAGTGCAAATTCACTGTAACTGTATAGAAAATTTCAAGGAAATATGTACTCCGAGAATCGTATTTATGTAAAAATTTAAGACTCTAAGGATGTCTAAGCACCTCATGGAATGAAAACATTTAAGTTTTCAGGGGTGTTGCAAAACATCGTGTCATGTGAACATTTACATAGTCAGTCCTATTGACACATCTCGGAATAATTTTCAATACATTTCAAAAAATATACATCTGCCAAAGACGCTATAAACTTTGGAATTCTCAATCACTACAAAGCTTGGATATCAAAACTTTTCAATATGATTATTACATATCAAAACTTGCGGATATATTCGGGCAGCAAAAAATGCTAATACAAGCATTCGAACTAATGCTAGCATTAATCAACCTTGAAGCAAGATACAAGAAAAATATATGATTAAAACATACTGACTACGAGAAAAACTTTGGATATGTTGCCATATAGTACATTGGGAATAGCGAAGCCAACAATAAGACATCCAATCTCTTATCCAATCAAATCAGTACATATATGTTACGTTTTATTATATAAAAATATATGCTTTTATTTCCATAGCTCCAACAATAGGTATTGTGAAAATATTTCGGGTCAAAGGACAAAGTAATATGCAGTCAACGATTTATCAATTTCTATAGTCCCTATATGCCTATGACAAGGACTAATAAAGGAGTTTGTATGTACATTTATGTCGAATCTTTATATGGAAGATAATATACGAGTTGTTCCTATAAAGGTTATATAAGAATCTTTATTTTTCATTATGTTATGAATAAAGGTTGTGCGATCATATGAATAATTTAGGTTCTTTTTATTAAAGGGGAGTCAATATATATGGTAATTTGTAACTTTTTTTTCTTCTCAAAGACACTTAATATATGTTGGACAATTTTTTTTAAATTTAAATTATAATAGAAAATAATAAACATTTTATTTTGTTTTCTTTATATTAATTTCTTTACTAAATAATAAAAACTAATTTAAAGATATATATAATATTTTAAAATATGAAAAAACAATATATTGTTATTATAATCTATGTTTAAAAATTTTAGTTATAAATAGAAGTGGGAAACATCTTTCATAAGTTTTAGTATTGTTACCTTCTTAGGGGTGATAACTTTTTGGATACACTAGCAAGGGTGTCATGTTGCTAATTGCATGAAGTGTTATGTTCATCTTCGCCATATCCAAATAAACTTCCTCTTTATATCCACCAGATTCATGATTGTGCTAGTTCAACTATGGTGTAGCTCACTTTCATCCCTATTCCTCTGATGATATACACATTTTTGTATGGCTCTCAGTTGCTTCAGTTGACATTCCATGGGTCAATACATGTTTGGACATGATGATATAGCTTCTTACCTCATCGTAAAGTGGTTAACACCTAACAATTGTTTATTGTCATTTCATAATTTTACATGGTTTTATTACTTTCCTCGTAGTACCTTGAGGATCATTTTTTATGTTAGAAGTGTGTCATTTCTTGGGTTAACATGTACCACTGGGTGATGAGGATAGATAGCATTATCCATATCCCAACCATATTAACCATTTTCCACCTTCCCAATATCATTTTCTCCATCCACATAAAAATTCAGATCTCGATCATGTATGACTTCCCAAAGGTCAAAAGAAATGGTCAAAATTAAAGTTTGAATCAATAAAACCACTACGACTAAGAGGTGAAGAGCCAAAGTTAAAAGGGAAATGTTAAACTTGATAAATGCCCCTTTATATGAGGCCAATGCCCCTAATTGCTAGTTTTTCTGTGAATATCTAAACAAAAGAGACTTGTTTGATAAAATGGATTTTTAAAGAAAAAGGCTTAACGGGGTAGTAACAAACAATGTCGAGGATGTTGAAACAATCCTAAGCCTTCTATAGAAGGTTGTTATAAACAAGAGTCCTAACCAAATGAAGATAGATGAATAAATAAAAGAATAATAATACCTATGCATGTCTAAGACTTTGAGGGTCATCACGTGAACTCATTCCCATTTCCCCTTTCATCATTATTACTCATTATTGCCTATCTTTCACCTAGGTACTTAGGAAATATGGGTTTTCCCAAGATTTAAAGTGTGTATAAGGGTTAATATAGTTCCCCTTGTGATGCAACCCCCCTACTCCTCTGTAGGCATACACGACCTCCGGGTCAAAGGATCTCTGATTCTTGAGTCGAATGACTCTCTGAAACCTCAATGGTCTTGTTTTGTGACTACACACACGCCCTTTCGGCTTGCTGGTGCCGGTTTAAATGGCACCCTCGACCTTCCCTTTCTCTTTCCTGTGAAATCCCAGAGTGTTGGATGTTAGCTCCTTTTCAGATCAGCCCTCTCGTGATATGACCTTGGGCGATGACCACGCGCGATTGCGGGCACGGCCACAAGTGGTTTGAAGTAAAACTAGTTTTGGGCCCGCAATGCTCCTCCAGCCTCCATGTGTCCTCTTGAAGAAACCACGGTTTGGATTGCAGACCACCCTCAATTATTTAAAGTCTATGCAACTCCTATCTTCGCAATGCTACGAGATTGTCAATCTCACGATATTGATGATACTACCTGAACTGACGGTTCAGATCCACGTCTTCCAAATCCATGGGCCAAATCTATCCCTTTGAGATCAACAGATGTGATATCTTCGCAATTTCAGACTTCGGAATATTGAAATATCAAACCCAGCTCTCTTTCGTACTCCAATCCTCCAGAGCTGACGATCTGCGGACACCTGTCTCATGAAATCAATGGTGTTGATCACTTTAGAACTCCAGACTCCTGAGTTCTCAACTTCAACCCTTTCCTTCTTTGGATTTTAACTAAAGACTCTAATCCACTGACGCGTTTCCTCCTCGGATCAACGACTGTGATCCCTTCATGTATCCAGACTTTAGACTTTTCAACTGTCAATTTTTCTCTCCCCATGAGGTATGCGGATTTCTGTCGCATGTCCTCGTGATCTAACGATCAAGGATTACTTCGAGACTTTACCTAGAGTGCATGGATCTATTCCACGTCTCTCCTAGATCTGATGTCTCTGAATCACTTCGAGTCTTTGGGGTTTAGTAATCTCAGTTCTCAACTAAAAATCCTCAACAAATTTACCCGGAGCTCGCAATTTGTTGACAAGTGTTCACTTATAGATCAATGGCTCTCATCTCTTCGACTCTTCGGGCTTTGGGTGTTTCAAAACTTCTACCTTCACCTTCCTCTAGATTTTTCTAATTGTCGACACATGTCCTCCTGTATCCAACGGTTCATATTCACTTCGACCCTTTGACTCTCCATGCTTCAGAAATATCAAGTTTCAAACTTGCCTCCTCACAGACTCACAGTATCTAACGGCTCAGATCCAATCTGGTGATTTGATGCTTGAAGTTTACCCCATAAAATATGACGTCTCAAATCTATTCCTGCGATCAGACGACTGATATTCTACTTCGAGTTTCTGACTCTTCGGGCTTTGAAAATATCAATTCTCAACCCTTAGCGAATTCTCTCTCCTAAGTGTGCGAAGAACTAAGGCTCGTGCGCCTTACTCTGATTAGATGATTGTTTATTTGTTGCACCGTGATCTAATGACCACTGTCGCTCCTCCTCCTGAGCTTCTGATCTCTCTGACTTAGAATATTTTCTAAGTGTTCAAAAGTTTCAAACCTTTGCTCCTCCTGCAAGTCCAACTCTTGGATCTCTTCAACACTTGTGAAAGTGTTATCCCTTTTGAGCTTTGTCCTTAAAGGGATTTTTTATTTCCCATGCACACCTTGCATTCTCAGGATTTCGATAACTTGGATCAAAGGATTTCTTGAAAATAAATTATTCTCGCCCACCTGGCATTCCTCTGTTTCGAGTTCTTCGACGCTTGGTCGCTCTTTGATGTTGTGCACACCTTGCACCTGGCCTAAGTTTCCTTTGTTCTCTCTAAACTTCTCTGAGTCAATCCAAGACTCAATCGACACACTCCTTGATTTCAAGATGCACACCTTGCATACAAGTGTCAGAAGAGAAACAAGTGAAACTCATCCATTTTCTTCAAGAACTCACATAGTCAACCTTTTGAACAATCATACATAAACGAAAATTAAAATAACCATACACACAGAATATCACATTCATTCAATCACACATTAAATGAACACAGTCCAAGGATTTTGGGACAATTCTGTCTGTTGTATTCCTTCATAAAAAAAATTACATAGTATTTATTCTACTCTACTCTGTTCTACTGATCTCTCTTATCTCTATATCATTCTTTCTAATATTTCTATCTTATTACAATACAATAATGAACACTATCTAAGTATTGGATCCACGAGCTCTCGTCGTCCTATTTGCAACCTATCCTATCAAAATCTTAGCGGTTACCTACTTTGTTCTATTACAATAACTAACAATTATTTCCAGATAAGAGTCAACACTCAATATCTGGAACCTCTTACAGTCCTTCAAGACTTTACAAACACGACATATTTTAAAATGTTTCTTTCAAATATATCTCAACAACTCAATTTAATTATGATTTAATTTCTTATTTGAAGCTATGTCATGTTGAGATGTCATTCCTTTGCCTCCACGCTTGCGTTTTGACTTTGGAGGCGATGTTTTTGCATCATACTCCTATGGTTAAAATTTTCATGGAATCATGTCCATGAGCCCCTGAAGCATCTTTCCATGCTTCAAAATATCAGGTTATGTGACCCAAATTGCATCTTCCATTGGATGATCTTTCCACTTCACTAAATACTCTGGATATGTATTCCTCATGGTCTTCTTTCCATCTCTTTGTTCAATGATTTTCTCCATCTGAGGTTTTTCTACTCTGGCCAATTTTTATTCCCACTAAAATTCTTTCTGATCATATGATTCCCCTACCTCATCTCTCCAGTAAGGATACAGGTCTGCAACATTGAATATCGGTGATATCCCAACATTGTCTGGCAACTCAATTTCATAAGCATTGGTTGCGAAATTTCTGAGAATCCTACATGGTCCTAACTTATTCATCTTCAACTTGTTATACATTCCCCTTGGGAATATTTATTTTCTCAAATGAGATAAAACTTCATCTCCAACTTCGAATTGAACTTCTCTCCTCTTTTTGTCAACTCTGCTCTTGTATTTCTGGATGTTTTTCTGTAGTTGTTCTCTGACTCTGTCATGGATTTTCTGCATTTTGGTTGCAAAATCCTCTGTTATGGCACTTCTGAATTCATCTTGATTCAGATCTCTCAGCTCTGTAATCCCTCTTGGCTATATACCATACACAATTTCAAATGTACTTTTTCATGTGCTCTTGTTCACTGAATTGTTGAATGCGAATTATTCCTGTGCTAGAATATGATCCCATTGACAAACTTGTTCAGTGACTAAACTTATTAACAAGTTTATAAGAATTATGTTTACTACTTCAGTCTATCCATCTGTTTGAGGGTGATATGTTTAACTAAAGGACAAGTTCGTCCCTAGCCTCTTCCATAGAGTCCTCCAAAAGTGTCCTACAAATTTGGTGTCCCTGTCTGAGACTATGCTCCTCGGCAATCCATGTAGTCTCACTACTTCTCTGAAAACCAAATTGGCTATGTGTGTAGCATGTTTTGTCTTTTGGAATGGTATGAAATGTGCCAATTTTGAAAATCTGTCCACCACAACAAATATGGAATCGCTCCCTTTTTTAGTTCTATGCAATCCCAAAACAAAATCCAAATTGATTGCATCCCACAGCCTTTCTGGAATTGGTAATGGCTGATACAAACCAGTGTTATGTTGTATTCCTTTGTCATATTGACAAATTATGTATTTGTTCACAAACATTTTCACCTCTTCCCTGATGCTCAGCCAATAATATGAATTCCTCAGTTGTGCAAATGTCTTATCGTGACCAAAATGTACGACTAAACCTCCGTGTGTTTCTCTTTCAACGGGTTATCTCTCATTGATTATTTTGGTATGCATAATTATCTTAATTTGAATAATAATCCATCCTAGATCAAATATTCAGTCCATGGGATTTTGTCTCCCAATAAATGATTCTTGCATGCCTCATAAGCTTCCTTAAAATCTGCATCTTCTCTATACATCTCCTTGAGGTGTTCAAACCCTAAGGTCTCCACTTGGAATTCATGTACAATCAAACTCCTCCTGCTCAAAGCATCTGCAACCTTGTTAGCAGTTCCAACAATATGTTTAATAAAAAAAGTAAAATTTTACATAAATTCTACCCATTTTGCATGTCTCTGATCCAATTTTTCTTTCCTAGTAATAAACTGCAAAGCTTGGTTATTGTTGTACAAGACAAATTCTTTATGAATTAGATAGTCTCTCCACTTCTTCAAAGCTTGAATAATTACATAAAATTATTTGTCATATGTGGAATACTTCTTCTTGGCATCATTCATCTTCTCACTGAAATAAGCAACTGGCCTATTGTCCTGACTCAAGACTGCACCAATAGCTAATCCACTTGCATCACATCTCACTTGAAATGTTTTTCCAAAATTTGGCAAGACTAGAATTGGTTGTTCTGTGATCTTCTCCTTCAACACTTTGAAACATTTTTCAACTTCCTCTGTCCATTTAAAATACTTGTCTTTCTTCTTCACAATTTCCAGCATGGGTGCACATATACCACTGAAATTTCTAATAAACTTTCTATAAAATCTTGTTAACCCATGAAAACTTCTTACCTCGAATATGATGCTTGGAAATGGCCATTCTCTAATTGCTCTCACCTTTTCTTGATCCATCTTCAATTCATTTGAAGAGATCACAAAACCCAAGTATATGAGTTATGTCTTCATAAAAGGAACTTTTCTTTAGATTTACCAACAGTTTTTTCCTACTGCAACTTTTCCATCACTGATTTCATATGTCTTAAGTGTTCTCTCTTTGTCTTACTGAAGATTAGTATGTCATCTAGATATACTATGGAAAAATTTCCAATGAAGTCTTTCAATACTTCATTCATCAATCTCATAAATGTACTTGGTGCATTTGTCAACTCAAATGGCATGAACAACCATTCAAACAATCCTTCATTTGTCTTGAATGTTGTTTTCCATTCATCTCCCTCTCTCATTCTTATTTGATGATATCCAATATTAAATTCTATCTTGGAAAAATAGATTTATCCACTAAAAAAGTCCATGAAATCATCCATCCTCGGTAAAGGAAATATGTACCTAATGGTTATCTTATTGATGGCTCGGGAATCTGTACACATTTTCCATCCTCCATCCTTCTTTGGACTTAACATAGTTGGTACTGTGCATGGGATTAAGCTTTCCCTGACTAAACCTTTATCCAACAAATCTTGGACTTTATTTTTGACTTCTTCATTCTCTATAGGTGTCAACCTATAAGCTACTTTGTTTGGTAAACTAGCTCCTAGAATAAGTTCAATATGATGGTTTATACTCCTAATGGGTGGAAATGAGTGAGGTAACTCACCCACTACTATGTCAGCAAAGTTTTCTAACAGTTTCTGGATTTCTTCAAGAATATATTCCACATAAGTATTTGCAAGGATAACTCTAGGATTCCTCACTACAACAAATTGCACTTCTTTCTCCTTCTTGACTTCATTCAAGAGTTCCTTCCCACTCATGAGAAGTATACTTGAACTAGCTTCCCTCTTTTTCTCTTTTTCTTATATCGGTAACAACATATGTGTCCTACCATTCTTTTCTAGGGTATAATTATTCTTTCTCCCATCATGAATAACTTTTCGGTCAAATTTTCTATGGTCTCCCCAATAAAATATAATAGACATCCATAGGAATTACATCACATAATATTTCATCCCTATAACCTCCTATTTTAAATTCAACTTGGAATTGTTGACTTACCATTACTTGATGTCATTTCTGCAACCATGATACCTTGTATGGGTTTGGATGTGAAGTTGTCTTCAACTCTAGCTTCTCCTCCATCTCTGTGGATACTATATTGTCAGTGTTCCCACTGTCTATAATTACCTTGCAAACTCTATCTTTTGTCTTGCAAGCAGTTATGAACATACTTGTTCACTGAACTAGTTCTTCTACATTCTTTTCTGGTTTAAGAATAATTTTCCTCATCATGAGGTTCTTTCCTCCTTCTACTGCTTCTGCTTCCACATGATTTTGTGATTCAAAAACATGTGCTTCACCTCCTCCTTATTTCTTTCCCTTGGGACATTCCCAAGATTTGTGTCCTCGTTTTCCACATGTATAACATTTTACTACACCTCCTCTGGCTCTTCCTCGTCCTCTTGAAAATGAAATTCTTCCTCTGTGTTGTCCTTTTTTAGAACTTGCACCTTTCTCTGGGTGACTATGATGTTTTCCAACTTCATGCTTCATCTTCTGGAACTTCTCTCTATTGGTTCCCTTACCTCTGCTTGAATTTCCTCCTCTTTTTCATTGGCCTTGTTTCCTGGCCAATTTCTCTTCATCTTTCAAGGTTGCTTGATAAGAATCCTCGAATTTACTAACAGACATCATGTTGATTTCCTCTTGTATTTCATATCTCATCCCATTGATGTATATGGTTGTTTTTTCATCTTCATTCTATTTCTGTCCAGCCCTGATGTTCACTTAGTAAAATTCCTCAATGTACTCCTTCACTGATAAGATATTATGTCTCAGGTTCTACAATCTCCTGATTGATTTGATAGTTCTTCATTTTTATTTCATCTTAGCTACCATCCTATCCCAAATTTTAATTTTCTACTTACCATTACTCCTGCATTCACCTTGCAGTTCATCCCACAATAGTGTTGCATGACCCTTTAGTGTTTTCACTACATGCTTCACCATCTTGTCTTCTTTGACGTCTTCATAATAAAAGTATTTGTCCATAGCATGTAACCAATCTAACAACTCCTCAACTTACAAATTGCCTTCATACATTAGTACCTCTATTATTTCTTCGGCTCCTATATTTGAAATAGCTTTTATTAAGTGATCTTGTGCAGCATCCTCTGCTACATTTTCTTCAAACTTTGCTTCTTCTCTCTTAGCTTCATTGATATCTCCGGTGTCTGGTGCTCTTATTTTCGTTGTTTCCATGGCATCCATTATCATTCGGAGTCGCCTCATTTCTTCTTCCACGTCTACATTCGCTCTACGCCTCCTAGGTGGCATGATTCCAATGCATCACCTACAAACAAAAATCAAATTTTCTTCATACCACAAATGATATCAATTCGTCTCCTTTCTCCTTTGTCTGTTATCTACAAACAATCGCAATATTGGCTTTGGTACCACCTAGTGTAACCCCCCTCCTCCTCCGTAGGGATACAAGACCTCCTGGTCAAAGGATCTTCGATTCTCAAGTCGACTGAATCTCTGAAACCTCAATGGTCTCATTTTGTGAATACACACAGACCCTTTTGTCTTGTTGGTGCAGGTTTAAATGGCGTCCGTGACCTTCCTGTTAGAAAAACAGGACCGCGGAGAAATAAAATAAAACAAATGCAAAAACAAAACACAGAAGACACACAATACAAGAGAGACACAGATTTACGTGGTTCACCCAGTGTGGGCTATGTCCACCAGAGAAATTGCCAGGTCCTTCCTTT
>JASDQU010589305.1:13297-61266 GCA_032191745.1 Picea mariana | reverse complement strand
TTAAATAATAAAGAGAAGTGACAAAATCAAGAAATAATAAAGTAAGGTAACAAAATCAAGAAGGAATATTTAAATGGTAAAGTATTGGAGAACTTTCTATTTATGGAAAGTGGTTAACCCTAAAATAAGGAAAATAAGTTAAGTGACCTAGAAATGGGTTAAGTGAACTAAAAATGGGTTAAGTGACCTAGAGGATGAAAGTATAAATAATATAGCAATGGTCTCTTGTAGTTCATCCTTTTTGTGGATCAATGGAGAGCTTCTTGTGAGAATATCTTTTGGAGTATTGATGGAGAGCTTCTTGTGAGAGCTTCTTGAGAATTTTTGGTGTGGAACACTTGAGAATATTGAATATATATAGATGAATGAGGTAACCAAAGGATATATAAGCCTAATTTCAGAGGGAAGGTGAAGAAAAGAGGGCCAGAATTCAAGGGAGGATAAATTCTTTTCATGATGCTTTCTAAGGTATGTTATTTACAGGTCATCTCACCATTTTCGAAATAACTTTTTTTGTATAATTACTCAGAGCATGAGATTGATATTACATATAGGAAACATATCCATGTATATGTGGTAAAAGATTTAGCTTGTGGGTCGTTTTATTTTTGGATATACACTCTGTGGAAAATAGGGTTTGTGGCTAGTCCTGAAACTAGTCTAAAACAACTATATCAGGTAAAAATGTCATAACTTCTTCATAACAAATCAAAATTCTGTGAGACCAATTGTGTTGGTTTTATTACAGTCTTTAGTATTCTGTGTAACGTTTTTAGATCGATTCAACAAATATTTCATGCGGGGCACGCTCTTCAATGTATCTCTCTAGAATAAGCCAAAATTCAGCAAGGTATGCCATTTTTGCTATAAATCCTTTTATGAGAGGTTCCAAGTAGTGAAACCTGGAGGAATTGAATAAAAAAAACTTAATAACATTGAATATCAGTTTCATATATTTATTCATTACAGGTACAAAGTTATGATTATTTCAAGTTAAGGTTGTTGACTAATCCAAAACTAGTCATGGTTGAGACAAGCAGTTGATGAGTTGGCACATACATGAGGTGTATAGTTGATGATGTTGGTACATATTGATGAGTCATTGTTGATGATTAGTTGACACATGATTTTTATATAATTGGTACATGTTTGGATGCACTTGTATATGGTACAGGTTGATTATAGGTTGTTTGGCACATGTTGGTGCATGGTTGATGCATTTGTTTATGGTACATATTGATATCTGTTGAGGATTGTTGCCTCATATAAGTTGGTGTTGAGGGTTTAAGCTGAGTATTGCATTATAGATCTGGTGCTCTTGTAGAGTTGTACTCTATTCAGTTGTTGCTAAAAAACCCCAAGGATTGTAGTCCGTAATAAAAAGAAAATTGTACATACATCTTGTGTTCTTTGTGTTCCTTGTGGTGATGACTTGTTGATGATATATTGTTGATATATGTTGCTCACATGTGTTGAAATTTAAATGGTTATAAATGACATCAATGAGTAATGAGTTAATGGTGATTGCTAACTAAGGAGTTTTGGGAAAAAGTGCCCTACACTGTTCACCCCCCCCTCTCAGTGTAGTCGGTGTGTCCAATAGTATTTGAAGCTCTATTATACCTTTTGATAATGAAAACCCAAGAAGAATCTATAGGCACAAGATTCATCTTTGTTATTTGTTTATATTCCCACTCCATATTTTAGTAAGAAGTAATGGTGTTGGTTGAGATATAATATGGCACCTTCTCAACATGAAGCTGGGGTTCCTTCACAAGCCCCATCGAAGAAACCCTATGCATAATATTGATTAATTGTAGAAACCCGAAGAATCCCTATGAATAATATATATACCTTAGAGGATATACTAAATATTTTATAGATGAATAGGATAAAATGAAAGATTAACATTTTCTAGTTGTAAAATTTAAAAATATCAAAAAAGGAAAAATAAATTGACATTTTTTTTTGAAATACCTATAGGTCATCGCTATTACAACGTCCATAACATCGCTCCCATGGAATATACATTGTTGATATATAGATTAACTTCGGTTGAGTGAAGTTACCATACGTCATAATTACGACGTCCATAACGTCTCTCCCATGGCATATACGTCGTTGATATATAGCTTAACGTCGGTATTACGACATCCATAATGTCACTTCCATGGCATACCATATCTCTCTATTATGACGTCCACAATGTCTCTCCCCATGGAATCCATATCGTTTATATATATGTTAACTTCGGTTGAGACACGTTACCATACGTCGGTATTACGACATCCATAACGTCTCTCCCATGGCATCCACATAGTGGAGACCGACGAAATGGGACATCGGAATTTTGATGTCTTTGGCATCGTTGTAGCGACAACTATGGGGTTTGGAAAGTAAAATCTGCGATGACATGTGTCTGCATGAAACATTGCAATTGAGAAGATATATATGGCATCGAAAATGCGACGTTATGTGAAACGACGTTTGAGGGGGTCCTCTATTTGTTATTCTCCCGACAATATAAAGTGGAAATTGCATCGAACTTGCCATCAAAATTTGACCCAAATGTACTAGTGTGGTACACCAAACAACTTCGATTTTATCCTTACTCGTGTTTTGGTTTAATTGAAATGTTAGATTCTTTAGGTCTTTCTTGAGCTCCTCTATTGTTGGATCCATCTTTTGATATTGGTTCTCTTCTAGTTGCAAGGATTCCTGCAGAGCCTCTTCCTCATTTTGAAACTTCTGTTGTCTCAAGGGGTATTTCAAATGTGGTAGCAGTGAATTGACAAACATATGCCTATGTTGCATATATTTCATGGCATACTTCATCTTTCCCTTCAATTGTTTGAATCTATGGTCTATATCCCAGATAGATTCTCCTTATTTCTACTCGATCTCTATCATCTCATTCATGTATTGATCCTCTAAGATAGCCTTATAGAATTCGTTTATCAACAAATTCTTAATATCCCCAATCATTTTAGTTGTTCCTAGTAGAATTTTTGCAACTAAGCTCATGTACCAATCTAGTGTGCGATCTCTTAGCATGATGGATAATTGTGCAAGTTTGGTATCCTAATCTGTGATATGCTTTTCTTCCCAAATAATTTCACAGATAAAAAAGTTCTTCTCAGGGTCCTCTGATGCCTCTCCCTTGAATTATGGTAACCTGATGGTGGGATCATGTCCTTCCATCCTGAATGTTGAACTACTACCTTCACACGGTGTAGATCCTTGACTAATGCTTCTTGAACTGGCTTCCCCAGTTGTTTCTACCTGTGTAGATGTACTTCCTGGTGCGTTTCTTCCACTGAAATTCGGTTGTCGAAATGGTGTTGTTCTTTCTGGTGTATTAGTCGCACATGGGTTTATGGGTTCCACACTGACACTAATATGGATGTGAGTTCTACCTCCGGTTTCTACTCTTGGACCTCTTGTCTTCCTTTCATATGTTGCACACAAGATTTCCTCAATCTACTCCACATCTTGGAGATCCTCTACCTCTTCTTTATCACTTCCCAAGGCTTCCCTCGTGGCTATGCCTCTCTTCTTATTGTTTATATTATATTGGTAGGGTACTCCACTACACGTTCTTCCAGTTGTTGCCATGATCTGATTGATCTGGTATTCCTCCCTTGTGATTGGATCCAAGGCCTCCTCCTTCTTTCCTTTATCCATCTCTTCCTCCATTTCTTTGTCTCTTGTCAGTGATTTCCCCCTTTCCCCATGCACACAGGGAAGTTTAGTTGTATAAGGCCATTTTCATTACACCTTTGTTATTTAGTAACATCTTGATGGAAGTGTACAATGATATGATATATCTACCTTGAGGTCCCTTCAAGAACTCTTGCTCTGCTGTGTTGTAATACTTCGCAGTATCTACTACAAATTCTGTGATAAATCCGACAACAATGTTGTCTAACCAGAAATATATTGCACGCGTAACTTTATCGTCAACTTGTTGTAACTGTGTGATATCAACAAGATTCCATTCTATCTTTTGGATCCGATTTGTAGTGTGGTTATCTTTCAACCTAAATATCCACTCCTACAACACATGTAGGAAATCACCAAAAAGTACCTCATGCAAGTCGTTGAATACGTACTTGTCCAAATATTTACGTGGTGTTAACTTTGGGTTTTTGTTATCTTTCTATGCAAATTCTATCTCCTTTGTTTTCAACCAGCTCTCGATCTCTTCCTTAGTTGGGTTCCACGGTCTCAACATCCCCTTTTATATTATCATTCTTTTAACATTGTGTCATCAGATCTTCATGACTCTTCATCATATCTCATTCACTCAATCTCTTTCTGTTCCAACTGATAACAAAACCATTTGTTGGGTTTCTACTTGGTCCTGGCTATCATTCTTAGGCTGACCAAGGTTCAACTCTTGATTTGGTTTCCAGCAAAACCCTCCTTAAAACTATCAACCCTCCTGGTAACCCAGAAAGAAACACAATGCACATGATGCAATGGGTAGTCTCACCCAAGATAGTTCTTAGGGGTGTCTACAATGCTCAGGTGCTTGCAGCCTAGGAATGAGTGGGAATCTATGAATGCAACCTCTGTGGTCTTCATCCTATTACTAGATCATACATCTATATTTATTATACTGTTATTCTTACTCATGCATGTAAAATATCAAATATAACTAATTCATTCATTCATTTATCTAACATCTAATCATCAACATCAAAGAAGATACATAACATTCAGTCACATAACACAGGGTCTACCATGGTTTCAACCTCCTGGGCTACACCCACAAATATTTGTCTATTCTTCTCTTTTATTAATATGTTTCCCATACTACAACGCCTCATGCATTACAACTCTCCATCAGAACAAGTTGAGATCTATAATGAGGCGGACTTGATCTCACCAGGATCCTTAGCCTACGATCTAACCCTCAATATCTACTTTTATATCTCTCCCATCTCAACAACTTACAAAATTAGCTTGAACTTACAGTTGCATTAAGAAACAACAACTACTAACAATGTTTGAACATGCTAGTATCCAACCAACTCCAAACTCCTTACCTAAACCTCCTAGGTACCTATTTATACATATTTTTGGCTTACCATCCATTACATTCTCTTACCAAAACCCTAACCCTATCCTGGCTAGGTATTCTTGCATGCGTGCCTTGCATGCCTTCCTTTTTTGCATGCATGTCTTCCTTACACGTGTTTCTTTTCTTGCAGGTGCATCCACCTTCTACATCGTGCCTTTCCATCAAAGCTGGCCTATGCCCAACAATGGGGGAGGCTAGGGATCCCATGCAAGACTTCTATCGAAATCCAACAACTCACTAGTAGCTGAAACAAGCTTGGGAGAACCCAAAACTTTCCAAGCCAAGGAAGATAAAATACTTGGATAGGATACTTCATCTACAATATATCGACAAACACCCATTATCTAGAAGGGTGAAAACGAAGGATGGATTGGTTATATGAGATCATTCTAGTATGAGGAAACCATATTAGGAATTGGAGGGAGTGTACTCTGAGAGAGTGGAATAATCTCTTGTTCAAAAGGTACAAAACTTGAAATGATAAGAACATGGTCGAAAGATGCATCACGCCCAAAAAGAAGAGTGGGATTGGCCAAATATTGCATCGGAAATGTCACATCCTTAGACTTGTCACTCTCCAATAGAAGAGTGGGATCAACCGAAGATTGCATCGACACAACCACTTCTTCAACCATTGGTTGAATAGGATGTGAGACAACATGTTCAAGAGATGCATCACTCCCCAAAATAGGAGTGGTGTTGGCCAAATATTGCATTGACATGACTGCTGGTTGAACAAGATGCAAGACAATATGGTCAAGAGACACATCACTCCCCAAAATAGGAGTGGTGTCAGCCAAAGATTGCATCGACATGAACGTTGGTTGAACATGATGCGAGACAAAATAGTCAAGGGACAGATCACTCCCCAAAATAGGATTCGTGTTGGTCAAATATTCCATCGACATGATCGATATATCAACCAAAGAAGGATTAGAATGTTGGGAAACCAAAGACGACTCAGAACTCGAAGGGACACTAGAAAAGGACCGTGCTTCTCGTACCACTGCAATAGGAGGTCACAAATGAGTTAGGTGATTTCCTTTGCAAAGTGTACAAAGGAACTTGGGCTTACATCCTATACATCTAGGCTTCTCAATCGTATCAATTCCACCAAAATGACTTGTAGTGGTCGGTGACATGCTCCCAGCATGACTTGCAATGGCTAGTAACACATCTCCACCATGACTTGCAGAGGTTGGTGATGTTTTTCTAGTGATTAGATTTGTGCCCCCAACATGATGACTTGCAACGACTGATTGCTACATCGAGACCATGGTCCCAGGAAAGAATGGTTTTGAGATATCGTGGGCCAAGCAAAGTTCTGGTATACACCATGGCCCTAAAAGATAGGATAGTATCCTCCTCCCAACTGATTCATAAAAGGTTGTAAGGGAATCATCACCAAGGAAGCCACCTGTGAGGAGAAAGCGATGTGACATGGGTTACTCAGGTGAGGATACATGTTTCCCCCATATCAAAGAAATTTGTGCAATAGGTCACTCATACCATACAACTAACTCCCTTCAGATGGAACACCAGAAGACAGAGGGAGGTTCACCATGAGAAAAGCGTTCGTAGTAACCATCATAGCGGAAGAAGGATAGATGGATGGGATGTATGAAGTAGAAGGACTGCCCATTTGAGTACTTTCTCCTGGAAAAGTGAAGCTAGGATTGGGTCCAGAGGAAGGAGGATTACGACCTCCTACCATAAGAGTTAGTATAGGGATACGACCCCTACCAAATGAAAAATGAGAATAAGGAGGCATCATGCCCCCATACCCAAAACCCGGATTCACATAAGACAATGAGACATAGGATTAAAAATGCAAAGTCACATCTAGCATAACAAAAGAGAAAGGATTAGAGGCCCAATCCATTGGCTAAGTACTATGATTCAATGTACCACTTAGAAATACAAAAGGATTCGTCCCCATGGACTTAGCAGAGACCATGGGTTGAGTAGCACTAACCGAGGGAGTCACATGAGCTCCACCAACCATAGAAGTCAAAACTCATGACACAATACAAAATCCTAAGGCCAACCAATAATCAAAGAGCACACTCTTAAATAAAGCTAAAAGCCAATACACACAAACAAGATATGATGGTTGAAAAGTACCTAATGCATACCCCCACCTACTCCTAGGTCCTATGTGACCTCCCAATCTAAGGATCGTTCACTTCGGGGGCTGAATTAGCCCACATGATCTTTCTGAGCCCAAAATTTCAATACACATGCCTTAAATTCTCCTTCCCAAATGAAAAATCCACTCTTTAGGGGTCCTTGAGCACCAACAAAGATTTATGGGGAACTGTGAGCTAAAACACTTGCCTCCACATAATTTAGGACTTCAGAGATATCATGCTTCGGGAGTACCAAAAAAATTGTAATGCACCCCTCTCGAATGATGAAGAGGTGAAGAACCGGACAACAACCAAATCAACAATCGACAGGGCTCGTTGAAATCCACGACGGAGGATGAATTCACAAATTTAGGATTCGGTGATTCTAGTTGCTTCAACACTCCAAATTCCCAGAGATTCAAACCTCGAATTGGATTGTATGGCTCCTACTCCCCTACCAAATCAACGACAGATACCCCTCTTCACAGTTTTGGGCTTCAGTGGGTTTTGAAGTGAAACACCAGACTTCTTCTGGAGCCTCGGACCGACGAACGCACACACATCAGAAAATCAATGTTCCACTCCCTACCATTGATCAATGACCACAATTCACTTTGGGACTCTGATCTTCGAGAGTTGCAGATGCGTCACACTATAAAATATCTAGAGTGTTGGACTTGCAAATTTGCGGAGAAATCAGATCAACAACCCNATGGTCTAGATTTGTTTCAGGCTTTAGGGGTCCGGGTGGATATGCAGTGCAAACTCTTCCTCCTTATGAATGATGAAATGTTGAAGGGCATCTCCTTCCTCCATGTTTCCTCCTCTAGATCAATGGCCATGATGAGTCCCGTGGTTCAGAACTTTGGCAGTCCTTGCTTTCAAAAAACCTTCCACTCCTTTCTCCCAGAGTACTAGTTCTCCGGACCTCTGGATCCTCTACCACGTTTCCTCCTTTGAAAAACAGCTCAGGTCAACTCCAGACTTCGGGACTCCGAAGATATTGAACTTCACTCCCTGGTATTCTCCCAGACGCCTAGTCTTCCAGATGTAATGATCTTCTGACACGTGTCCTTGGGAAGTGGACAAACACGATTAGCTCTAGCCTTCAGGCCTTTGGGGATCCTACTTCCTCCATTCTCTATGCTCTAGATCTCGTGAATATGCAAATTCTGAAGGAATTCAAGGGTTAAACCTCACACAATTTCCCCAGATCTAACAGTGATGAGAGATATTGGATCCTCTCGAACTTATCTCATATGTTCAACCCTTAAAACAAACAAATCTTCTCCTTCTTAAATATTTTGACCGCCATCCTTCTTGATCTTTTATCTTTGAGGTATCTTAGACCTCTGGCTCATTCCTTGCATCCTATGAACTTCAAGAAAGTTTGGACTTAGATATTTTTCTTAAAACCTCCCTTACGCACTCCTTACGTTCATCTCCTTTGATTTGTCCTCAACACTTAGACAAAGTGTCGGCCTAACACATGCCTTGCACAGGTATTTTATGAACTCTACTCTCCACTAAGAAACTTGTCACTACTTTCACTCTAACCGTAAAGTCTCATGCTACCTCTTCTGAGCTTTTGATTCAATATTGACCTAGCCTATGCACTCCTTGCGGGAACTATGCACTCGCACCAGAATTCTCAGAAGAGAAACAATTGAAACTTACAGAAGCATCAAAGGTTTCCACACTTAACCATGAAAATCATACTCATGCATATAATACACATAAAACACAAAGAAAAGAAAGAAACATCACATGTACTTAATGAATTCAGATGAACACAAAAACACACATTTGGAATCAAACCTATCTAGTTGTATTCCTTTAGTAAAATATGTACATAGTTTCATACAACTCTCTGCAACTCTCTACAACAAAATTCACCATAAACTTCAACATCTCTCTAAGATAATAATCAAAATTCTCATTTGGGCATCAATTACATATATTTATACATGGAGAGGCTCCTCGAGCCTTCCCGATGACTACCTTAGTGCCATCCTATCACAATTAAAAACACCTAACTACTAAGGAATATTACATTAAATGGTCATTACATTAAGATATGAGTCGATGCTCGAAATCTGTACANGAATTCAAAACAATTTTAAAATTTCCACACTGGGTGATGAGTTGTCCTCCACCGACCTCTTTAATTGCTGACGGTGATGCTCCCGAATCATACTCCTCTGGCCAAAAATTCATGGACTCATGTCTATGTGCTTGTGCATTGTTTTTCCATGTTGCTGAATGCCATATTCAGTTAGCCAACTATTATCCTCTATTGGGTGATCCTTCCACTTCATGAGGTACTCAAAATAAGTCTTTCTCTCAGTCTTCTTACCAATCCTCTGATCTATGATTTTCTCCATTTGTGGATTTTCTGTTGTGGGCACCTGATTTTCTCACTGGATCTCCTTCTGATCATTTATTCCCTCTCTATCATTCATCCTATAAGGGTACAGGTCTGCAACATTGAATATGGGTGATATTCCCACATCTTCTGGAAGCTCAATATCAAAAGCATTTGCAACAAAATTCATGAGGATCTTACATGGTCCTATTTTCTTCATCTTTAATTTGTTATATGTTCCCCTTGGGAACCTTTCTTTCCTTAGGTGTGCTAAGACTTGATCTCCAACTTCGAAATGAACCTCTCTCATTTTCTGATCAAATCAACTCTTATACTTCTGACTACTATCCTGTAGTTGTCTGTTTATCTGATCATGAAGCTTCTACATTTCTGCAACAAAGTCTTCTTCTCCCGCACTTCAGAAATCATCATGTCTCAAATTTATCAACTCTGAAATTCCTCTCGAATTCATTTCATATACTATTTGAAATGAACTTTTTCTATTTCTTCTGTTCGACAAATCATTATAAGCAATTTTTTCTTGGGGTAGAATCATATCCCACTAGTTGTGATGTTCAGTGACTAGAATTCTCAACAGATTTCCCAAACTCTGATTTACCACCTCAATTTGTCCATTTGTCTGAGGGTGATATGCTGAACTGAAGGACAATTTTGTCCCCAAATTTTTCCATAGATTTCTCCAAAAGTTATTGATGAATTTGGTATCTTTGTTTGAGACTATACTTTTGGGCAAGCCATGCAACCTCACAACCTCCTTGAAAAATAAATTGGCCATGTGTGTAGCATCACTGGTTTTATGGAATGGTATAAAATGTGCCATTTTTGAAAATCTTTCAACCACTACAAATATGGAATCACTCCCCTTCTGGGTTCTTGGCAATCCAAACATGAAATCCATTCTTATGGCATCCAATGACCTGTCTAGAATCAGAAATGGTTGATACATACCAATGTTCTTCTTCTTGCCTTTTGCATACTGGAAAAATCTACATCTGTCAACAAATTTCTTCACATCGGAATTCATATCTGGCCAATGGTATGAAGAACTCAACTGCGCATAAGTCTTGTCATGGCTGAAATGTCCAACCAATCCTCCACTGTGTTTTTCTTTCAATAGGTTGTCTCTCATTGAGCATTTCAGGATACAAAGTTGGCTTCCTTTAAACAAAAAATCATCTTGAATTAGATACTCTATCCAATCGCTTATGTCCCTTAGCGAAGGGTTCTCACATGCTTCATAATCCTCTTTAATGTCTCGATCTTCATGATAAATTTCCTTAATGTGTTCAAACCCTAAGGTCTCCACTTGAAATTTATGCATAATCATACATCTCTTGCTCAAAGAATCAACAAATTTGTTAGCACTACCACTAATGTGCTTGATAACAAAAGTAAAATTTTGCATGAATTCTACCCATTTAGCATGTCTTTGGTTCAATTTCTCATGTACAGTTATGAATTTTAAAGCCTACTTATCATTGTACAAAAAAAACTCCCTTGGAACAAGGTAGCGCCTCCATTTTTCAGATCTTGTATCAAAACATAAAATTCTTTATCATACATGGAATACTTTCTCTTGGTGTCATTTAGCTTCTTGCTGAAATAAGCAACATGCCTATTGTCTTGGCTCAAGACTACACCAATAGATAATCTACTGACATCACATGTTACTTGAAATATTTTCTTGAAATCTGGCAGAACCAAAATCGATTGTTCTGTGATCTTCCCCTTCAATACTCTAAATATTTTTTTGGCTACCTCTATCCAATTAAAAGACTTATGTTTTTTTCTTATGGTGTCCAACATGGGTGCACAAATTCCACTGAAATTCCTCATGAATTTTCTGTTAAAACTTGCTAATCCATGGAAGCTTCTCACCTCAAATAAGCTTCTAGGAGAAGGCCATTCTTTGATTAATCTCACCTTCTCTGGATCCATATTCAATTCATTTCAAGAGATCAAAAAATCAAAGTATATGAGTTCTATCTTCATGGAAGAACATTTCTTCATATTTATCAACAACTTTTCTTGCTGCAACATCTTCATCACTAATTTCAAGTGCCTTAAGTGTTCTTCTTCAATTTTACTGAAGACTAGGATATCGTCCAAATATACAATAACAAAATTACCAATGAAATATTTGAGTACTTCATTCATCAGTCTCATGAATGTGCTTGGGGAATTCATCAAGCCAAATGGCATGACAAGCCACTCATACAACCCTTCATTCATCTTGAATGTTGTCTTCCATTCATATTCCTCTCTCATTCTTATCTTATGATAGCCACTCTTGAAGTCTATCTTGGAAAAATAATTTTCTCCACTTAAGAAATCCATCAAATCATCCATTCTGGGTAACGAAAATCTATACCTGATGGTGATATTGTTGATGGCTCTAGAATCTGTGCACATTCTCCAGCCTCCATATTTCTTTGGAATCAACATAGTTGGTACTGTGCATGGACTCAAACTCTCTCTGACTAAAAACTTATCCAAGAACTCTTGGACTTGCTTCTTGACCTCTTAATTATCTTGAGGTGTCAACCTATATGCTTATTTGTTTGGAAAAATTGCTCCTGGGATAAGGTCAATGTGATGACTGATGCTCTGAATGGGTGGAAAAGAGCGAGGTAACTCATCCACCACAATATCAACAAAATTATCCAACAGTTATTGAATCTCTTCAGGAAGATCATCTACAGAAGTACTTGTAAGGATGAGTCTGGGATTTCTTACCACAATGAACTGCATCTCGTGTTCCTCCTTAAATTCATTCAAGATTTCCTTCCCACTCATGAGAAGTATGCTCAGGATAGCTTCTTCCTTCACTTTCTTATCCTCCATTGGAAACAACATATGTGTACGACCATTCTTCTCAAGGGTGTAAGTATTTTTTTGCCCATCATGTATGAAATTTCTGTCAAATTTCCACGGTCTTCCCAACAGAACATTAAAAACATCCATGGGTATTACATCACACAAAATATCATCTTTATAACCTCCTATCTTAAATTCAACATTACATTGTCGACTTACCATGACTTGGTGTCCCTTCTGCAACCACGATACCTTGTACAGGTTTGGATGCGCAGTTGTTTCCAGCTCCAACTTTCCACCATTTATGTGGATACCAAATTATTAGTGCTCCCATTGTCTATGATTACTTTGCATACCCTGTCTTTGGTCTTGCAAGCAGTCCTGGAAAAACTTTTTCTATGAATTGGTTTTTCCACCTCTTTCTTTGGTTTTAAGAGAACATTCCTCATCATGATGGATTTCCCATCTTCTTCTACTTTTTCCTCAACATTCCTCTTCTATGCTTCAAAAATGTGAGCTTCTCCAGCTCCTTCTTTCTTCCTCTCAGGAAATTCCCAAGACATATGCCTTGTCTTTCCACAGGCATAAAATTTCACTTCTCCTCCTCTACCTCTTCCTCTTCCTTGAGAAAAAGAGTTTCTTCCACCATATTTTCCCGCTCGATAACTTCCTCCTCTTTCTGTATGACTGTGATAATTTCTAGCTTCAGGTTTGGGTTTTTGGAACTTCTCTCAAACAATTCCTTTACCAATTGATGCAAAGCCCCACCCACTCCTTTGTCTTGTGTGACCTCCCAGTCTAAGGATCGTTCACTTCAGGGGATGAATCAACCCACGATCTCTTTTTGAGCCCAAAATTTCAATACACGGGCCTTAAATTCTCCTTCTTGAATGCAAAATCCACTCTTTGGAGGTCCCTAAGAACCAACAAATATTTTTGAGGAATCGTGGGCCAAAACTGTAGGCTAAAACACTTTCATCCACAGAATTTGGGACTTTGGGGATATCGTTCTTCGAGAGTCCAAAAAAACTTGTAACACACCCCTCCCGAACGTTGAAGCGTCGAAGCATCGAACACCAACCAAAATCAATGATTGACAGGGCATGTTGAAATCCATGGTGGAGGATGACTTTGCAAATTCAAGCCTCGACGATTCTAATTTATTCAACACTCTAAATTCCTAGAGAGACAAATGTCGAAGTGGATCGTTCGACTCATATTCCCCTGTAAAATCAATGACATATACCCCTCTTCACAATTTTGAGCTTCAGTGGGTTTTCAAGCACAACACCACATTTTTGCCAGAGCATCGGACCAATGAATGCACACAAAAAATACAATCAAAGGACCACGCCCTCTCATCGATGAATGAACATGATTCACTCTGGGAATCCATGCTTTGGTATTTCCATATGCCTCACACTATACAACCTATGGAGCATCGGACTTGCGAACTCATGGAGAAATCAGATCAACGGCCCCTACACCTCGACGGATGGATGGTCCAGATCTATTTTAGGATTTAGGGGTTTGGGTGGATATGTAGTATGAAATCTTTCTTCTTCTTAATGAAAAAATTCCGAAGTGCCTCTCCTTCCTCCATGTGTCCTCCTCTGGATCAACGGTCAGCATGAATCCCATAGTTTGAAACTTCAGAAATCCTTGCTTCCAAGAAACCTTCCACTCCTTTATCCTGGAGTACTAGTTCTCCAGACCTCTGTATCCTATGCCACATGTCCTCCTCTGAACAATGGATCAGATAAACTCTCGACTTCGAGACTTCAGAGAGATTGAAATTCACTCCTTGGTATTCTTCCAGATTCCTAATCTTTCAAATGTAACGATCTACTAACATGTGTCCTTGGGAAGTGGATGATCATGATTAGCCTTGGTATTCAAGGATCCTACTTCCTCTACACTCTATGTTCCATATATCGTGAATAAGAAAAGTCCAAAGTACTTCATGGGTTAAACCTTGCACAACTTCTCCATATCTGATGGTGATGAGAGATCTTGGATCCCCCTGAACAGATCTCATATGTTCGACCCTTAAAACAACCAAATCTTCTCCTCCTTAAATATTTTGACCGACATCCTTATTGAGCTTTGATATTTGAGGTATCTTATACCTCTAGAGCATTCCTTGTATCCTCTGAAATTCAATAAAGTTCATACTTAGATATTTTTATGAAAACCTCCCTTACACACTCCTTGCATTCGTCTCCTCTGAGTTGTCCTCAACACTTAGAAAAAGTGTCGACCCGATGCATGCCTTGCATGGTTCTTCTCCGAACTTTACTCTCCACTGAGAATTTGTGCACTATTTTCACTTCGACTGTAAAGTCTCACGCTGTCTCTTCTGAGCTTCTAAACCAATCTTGACTCATCCTACGCAATTCTTGCGAGCACTATTCACTCCTTGCACTAGAACTCTCAGAAGAGAAACAATTGAAACTTACAGAAACATCAAAGGTTTCCACACTTAACCATGAAAAGCATACTCATGCATATAAGACACATAAAACATAGAGAACAAAAGGAAACATCACATGTAATTAATGAATTTAGATGAACACAAGAACACACATTTGGAATCAAACCTCTCTACTTGTATTCCTTTAGTAAACTATGTACATAGTTTCATACAACTCTCTACAAAAAAATTCAATATAAACTTCAACAACTCTCTAAGATAATAATAAACAGCCTCGTTTGGGCATCGATTACATATACTTATACATGGAGAGGCTCCTCAATCCTTCCCGTCAACTACCTTAGTGTCATCCTATCACAATTAAAAACACCTAACTACTAAGGCATATTACATTAAATGGTCATTACATTCAAATATGATATGATGCTCAAAATATGTACAATATTAACTTACATTAAAGAAAAATACAATGTCCGAGATTGCTTAGAATAATTCCATCCTCCAAATATTTAACAACCTTAATTACAAAGTCTTCAAAACATCAATTGATGTGCTCTCCTCGGAATTCAAAACAGTTTTAAAATTTGTGCGATGGTGATGCTCCTACATCAGATCCTCCAAAAATAAAGTAGGTATGACTCACCCAAGAGGGGCCTGAGACTCCACAACAATAGAGTGGAGGTGTCTGAATAAGTTATAAGGACCCACGTAGGCTTCACAACAGAGTCTGTTAGATCCCTCCATATTGGAAATCCTCCATAAATGTTGTGTGTTGTCCAATCCCTATCTGGCTCAGGGTACCTGAAGAATAACCCCCATAATCAACCTATGTGGTTAACTATGTCAAGCAACTAGAGTCACCATGATATAACCAATGCTCCGGAGAGAAGTCAAAAGTCTATTTCATCATATGGGAAGGGTAGCAAAGACTAAAATCTTGAAAGTACTGCCTCTCAAGGAGGTAAAGGCACTAGAAAGACCCCCAAATACGAATATAACCCCATAAATATTTGTAATTCTAGGAATGTATTATAGGTCTATCTCTGCAACCAACTTTGCGTGACCTTGTGCTTAACTCCGATGTGAGCGAAGCCTCCCGAGGACACCAATTATATAATGGGTTTCCCCATTCGTTGGTCATACACATATGTTCAATTTTATAGCCTTGGAGAATTTTACTCACAAAATCCTATTCCAAGGCCTTAGGTCCTATACTTGTTTGTGTACCCTGAAAAATAAAATTGTTTCTAATCAATTTTAATTATTCAACATTAATTTTAATGGATTCTACTTACTCAAGAGCCATGATCATGAAACTAGTGGTATGACGACTCAACATAATAGAAGGAAATATAAAACACTCATAATAACTAGTCTTGATTTTCAAGGATATGGTATGCTTCTAAATGCTACTTCCAAAATGCGATCTCTACAATTTCAATGAAGTGCAATCTTTCCTAATATGCCAAAACTAATGCACAATAGCCAAAACTGCAAAAGAACAATTTTTTTGTTTGTATTTTCAGTATAATAGAATGAAAATGCAAGGAATGAATAAAAAACCTCTCAGAAAGTCCTTACTGCAATAAAAAGGAGGTAAGACAAGAAGGATACCAATAATTAACTACCTAGACCCGTGTGCAAGGACAACAAATGATACAAATGAAAAGAAAATAGTTCACCTAAAAGATTCACCAATAAAGCGAGCTTCCTATCACTCTGTAGGGACTTAAAAATCAGAATAAGGACCCAAGAAGTCTCAACAAACATCAAAACTCACCCAAAAAACACCAAACTCATTCCAAAATACTAAAGAGATAGTGTACGAGACTTTCCAAATAAAAACTCACATATGTACGTACCCTAAAGGAGGACAACCCACGTATGTACGTGCCCTATCAAGGGACAACCCACATATGTCAAGGAAGACACTGCCTGGGAAATGGTTAAGCTAAGAAACTCATATATAATGGAAAATATAGGATTTCAAGCAACAAACACTAGAGAAACTCAGGAAAATAGAGAGTAAATCAAGGAGAAAAACACCCAATACCCCAAAAAGGAGATCTCCCCAGTGGAGTCGCCAATTTTTTTATGGGGAAAATATCTCCATGGCTAGGAGAAAACCACAACAAATAGAATGATACCCAAAATTAACTCTAATATGAAGTAGGCTATATAAATGAAATTCTAACAAGAGAAGGCTAGAATCCTACCTCATCCGAACTTTCGAAGAAGACCTATGTTGAGCACGCAACCCAAAGCTTTACACTTGAAACTTGTATTCAACAAATAAGATATGCAAGCATGTGGTATTGATATATAATGTTAGCATATAAATCAGCATAATCCATTAAAATACATAACACATATGCCCATGGAAATAAATACAAATATTTTCAAGATATAAATTGGATGAGAAGAGAGCATTTCTATTAATGTAATCAATAGAAGTACATATGTGACAAACTTCTGTAACAACCCATATAGGATCCGAGAAACTAATTCCCTCCAACTAGGCCTCCACCAGTTCAATCCTCCACAAAGGCAAGCCCACATCTAGGAGTCAATGAAGTTCTCCATCACAAGATAGGAAGAGCTTGGGGGATGAACACAAGAATTTCATACTTTCAAGGATAAAGGGATGCAAACTCAATTGAGGTGAAATTTCTCTAGAGTGTCTTTTCTCTCAATGATGAACTGTGTATCTTCAAGGCTTGGATATAACTCAATTTATATCCTCTAAAAGGAATTAAAGGGTCGATTCAGAGCGTTTCCAGTATATGGAAGGTCAAGGATCATAGATCTCGTGACATGGCATGGAAACCCGACGCAATTTTTATTTTTTTGTGCACCAAACCCAATGTACGTGGGTTGTAATGGAGAAACCTGCGTATGTACGTGTGTTGTATCACTGGAAGGTCATGTACATGTATAAAAAGATGCATTTTTGCTCCAGAGTACACAAAAAAAGGGGAAGATGAGGTCTGTAGAGGGAAATGGAAGGCCATCAGAGGAAGATCTATGGAGTATGATAAAAATTTCTATAACACTTCTCCAGTAATAGTGGATGCTTTTCTAGATTACTTTATATAACATTTGGAGCACCATTTTCAAGTGCATATTTCATCCGGGTATATTCAGAGTGGAGTCACATGAGAAATTGGACATGGGACCTAGGTTTATAATGGTAGTTAGACTAATTCAATATGGTGGATAGAAATTCTACATGGGACCTTGGTTCTCTAGTCTACTTCATCATTTTGGTCCACACTTATCCATGGGACCCTAGTATATGGTTGTACTTCCTCATAAAAAGCGTTGAGGACAACACTTTCATAATGGGGGTTGAATGTTGTGTAGCTAGCAGAATAATATGGGGTACCTAGGGAGGTACCCAAGGGGAATAATAATAGAGAGGTATTGTTATGTATGGAGGCCACTATTAGTAAATAAGGCCTAGTGTGAACATAATCAACATAAGAGGACTTACTAAAATTTTCCTCCTCTAGATTATTCTTAGGTGGTTGGTAGCACTATATAAAGGGGTTCAAGCAATATAATGGGAAATTCAAGAAGTATTGTATGTAGTGTGGTATCACATTAGGAGGTTTCCTCCTCAAAGAGGCAAGTGAACATGAGTGGATCCCTTCCTTAATAATATCTATTGTAAGGTGTTTTTCTACCTTATGGTTTTCAATATAATAAAGTGTGGGTTTTCTATATTGTTCTCTAGATATTATGGTGATTGTATCTTTAGATCTAAAGAAATTAACAAACATTGCTTAGAAAATGAAAGATAGAATAGTTGTTTAAAGTTATAAAATGAGGGGGAAATGTATTGTACATAATTGCATTGACCATGTATTGGATAACAATGTTATTTTTAGACTACATGAATTTTTGTATATTCCAGGAAGCTATTTGTTTGATGAAGCTATTTTTTTCCACTGAATTGCAAAATGGATTGATAGACCATTTATTAGTTTGTTTAGATAATGGAAATGAAGAGGCAATGGAGTTGTATCGATATGAAATATGATCTGGTTTTTTGTATTAGTTACATGGGATCCATGATGTTGACATGTATCTTCATAAAATGCATTTGTCTACATCTATGAAGATTTTTGATCCAGATAGAGGAATATGGGTTGATATGTTGTGCATATGTTGTATAGGAGAGTGGTTAAACATACCAATTGGAGTTTGTTCACTAACAAGGAAAACAATATATTTTTTGTTCAATGCAAATGCAAGTATATATCCATATTGCATCTTGTTTCACGATCCAAATCTTGTTAGAAGGCACTATAAACCATTACTTTACAAGAAATTTCCTAGATTCTATTTCAAATCATCTAATATTTACTTGTCACTAACGTGCAAAGATATTGAATTTTATTGGAATTGTATTATGAATGATAAACATTCTCAAGGATTTAATAGAGAAGAAACAAGTACATAAAATTACAGGGATAGTATTTTTAGTGTTATTTGTTGTTTGATAGTGATAGAGTTTGATGTGCAGTATTTTCATCTTTATACAACTCGATCTTTTTGCAGTTCACTTACGGGTAGTAATCAAGTTGCATTGCATCGCTTGGAACAATACTTGATGGCTCATGTCATATAGAATACACCAATTGTTTCAAATCAACAAGGGTGCCTCATCAATATGGTAGTTCCATATGAAAAAGGGAAGATATAGGGAGGGCCATTTTGTTTTCAATGGATATCAATCATGTTCAAAGAACATGTTTGAGTATGGTCCTTCATTGATAAGAGCATTGTGTGCACTTCTACTCAGTTGATTTGAGTTGTATTGAAACCTTTGATGTCGTAACTTTAAAACAAATGCGTTTCAAAACTTTCATTTGTTACTGAGATAAACATGTTTGATAAGATTCAGTAAGCATAAAAGAGTAAGATCAATGACATATCCTATTGAATGTGTATTGAAAAGAGATCAAGTGTTGATCATGTAAATTGTATAAATACAATGTTGTTGTAAAATAGTGATGACAACATTCAGTTGCATTTCCATGAAGTAAAAACAAGTCAACCTAAAAAGCATAAGTTATATTATCAAAGATTGCAAACATTGCTATGTGTAGATAGAAATTGCAATCCCCTATTGCCTAGTGCACACAGAACATAAAAACATGAACATGTATATTGTGCATATTCTATTTGTGCAATAAAATTTCCGAAAACAAGGTGAAAATTTCCATATCATGTATTTAAATGACCATTTCACAATAAAAAGAATGCCAAAAAACGGTTGGTAGGTAAACTTGTGCATTTAAAAAAAAACATGTAAGGAAATTTTATATGAAACAAATTCAGGGCATGCCTAGAAAAAATTATGCAATTTGTGAAGAATTGCATTTTGCAAAGAACATTATTTGTCACGACCAAGGATTGGAAAAATAATATCTTGTATTGATTGGAGTTCAAATTTTTTTTCCCATAAAAACATATGTACTACTTGCAAAAGAGCACTTCAAAATGGAAAATTGATGCAATTTGCAACATCTTCAAGAAAATAAGATGCAACACACCATTTCCAATTGTAAAACTATTTTCAGATCTTGAAAAAAGAATTGTATCACTCAAAATTGTGTTTTCAAAGATTATAAAATGGGGTTATAAATGATATCGTATAGGCTTGATATGATCAATCATTAACGTGCCTATCCATATGGATATTGTGAAAAAATAATTGCCACAGTTCATCGATGAAACAACAACAATTGCAGTTGCATTGAAAAGATGATTGTTGAATATCACATGGGGAAAGTACATGTAAATATTGTCATGATATCATTAAAAGAATTATGTTCTCTAAATTTATATAAATATGAAAATATTTGTAAAAAAGGGAATTGGAATCATGCTCTCGAAAAAGACAATGATAGATTCATCCAAAATGAGTGTACTGGTTCTGAAAGTGATACAGACATTGAATCAAATAGTGAAAGACCTATTGAGACATTAATACATGGATTCACAGAGTCAAAACACATATATGACTTGTAAGACAAGATCATTGAACTTGCACTAGTTGAAGGATAGTTTCCACTTGGAATTTTGAAGGACGAATATGCAGAGGAAATGAATTTTCCAACACTATTATATGGAGATCCTTGTGACAATGAAATTACAAAAAGGTTTAGCTACCAAAAAATAGTAAAATGGGAATCACTACATGAAAGAAGTGATTTCTCATATCACACGACATATTTGTTCTTTAAAACAATGCAAATAATTATTGACAAAGTGATTTCTTGCATATGGGTACAAATTAAAAAAGGAAAACTAAGAGGAAGAATTATATTAGCAATATATTTTAAGTATAAATCGAACTACTATTAGAACAAATAATCAAATATGATATCAAATACATAGATTTCAAGAACATACATATTTCCCTTGATTACTTGCAACATTGAAATCAATAAAAATCTATTTGAAATTATATGATAGTTAGGTCCTTATTGATACCTTTGACTTCTTCTACCAAAGGATTTATTTCTTTTATGGACCCATTTTATATATATCCTTAGCCATGTATATGTGGGGGGTAATTACCTTATCAAGAAACACAACAATACTCACCCACAACCCACATAATCTTGCTAGTGTGGATGTGGGAAAATTTTCCATGATCTTATTGTGGTCCCGTTTCTCCCACATCTTATTAGAAATAAATATATGTGATCGTTTTTCCATAGACAATATAGCAATATTGTCACCCAACCATAGCTGCAAAGGACACCCTCGAGCACCTTAACCTTGGAAGATATAATAATTATGGAAGCAGACCAATAGCCAGCCAAGGTAGCACACCTTTCTCCAAGCCTAGTGCACCAAACAAGAATAACCAAAGACCAAGAATAAAGTCCAAAACATAACCAAGAGAAATTCCAAAAAAAATCCAAAATCCCAGTTGCAGTAGCTACACTTCCTCTCCAAACTTGTGCACCAGTAGTCTTATGTAGTTGTGAGTGAGTGAGTGTCAAATAAGATCTAGCACCCTCTATGTATACTACTCTATCTCACTTGACTAGGCCAAATTCTCTTTCTAGAGGCTAATAACTCAATATTGAATACTATCTTGAGCCAACTTATCTTTTGGGGTTATTGTCCAACATTTTAGGGTTTCTCTTTCTTCCCAAAATATTCTAGTCTAGTCAAAGGTTACACATGGAGGTTAATACCTCCCACAACTACCATAATATAGACACTCCCTTCTAGCTAAGGAGGTATTAAAGGCAATGGTATTGAGCAAAAACAAATCGTTCAACTGGTAGCATCATCATATCTACACAGACTATCTCATGATCTCTTAGATAAACTCACAAGGAACATGATCACTATTAGTATAATTCAATAGCATCAACTGCATCATCTGTTGAAGCCATACTCCATTTGAGTTATCATGCATAATGTTGAATAAGTCACTCACTCCATAGAGTGATACAAGAACCATTCTTCTAATTTGGACATATGTCCTAGAAGAATAACTGTTCCAACAGATGTTGAAAGTCATGCCATGGGATACAAGGACTATTCTTCTAATTTGGACATATGTCCTAGAAGAATGACTGCCTTGTACCATTTTCCCTCTGGCCACTACTATGAACTTAGGGAAATTTGTTTTCTTGTACAAATATTTCCACTCTGGTCACTACTATGAACTCAGGGAGACATACCATTCTTCTAATTTGGACATACATCCTAGAAGAATAGTTTTCCATGGTACATCAACAATATGTCAACCTATACCATTTTCCACAGGGAGAATGTCTATCCACCAACAATATTTCCTTCTTGTACCATTATCCACCTGGATAATGTCTGTCCATCAACACACAGACTATCCATCTAGTTGGAGATCATCTCAAACACTAGTGGTAGTCTCCATGGAAATTAGAACAATGCCATCTAATAGAACACAACTGTGTCTATCCATAGTAGTACACAAATACTACCTAGTGGTACACGACCAATCCTAGTAGCACACGACTACTAACCAATGACACATAGTCACTATCAGTGAATCACATCCACCACAATAGCATACAACTACTATCTAGATACATATAGTCTCCACAATAATAATATCATCTGATATGAAAATGCATAAACAATATCATGATACAAACTGAGACATCTAGGCCATTCTTCCACTCACATCTGTGAGATATGGAAGAGCATCTTCTCTTAGAAATTAAAACATCAATGATGGGCTATATAGAATATTCTTCCTAAGAATATAAGAATAACTATCTCTGATTTATGATCCTGGACCATTCACCTAACCGGGCCATTCCTTCATAACTAATCACAGTGCAACCTGGAGAGAATGAGTATTCCCCAGGTTATACCCATCCCTGATTGTTGAACCTGGGCCATTCACCTAAATGGGACATTCCTCTGGCACTAATCATATTGCAACCTGGAGAGAATGAGTCTTCCCTAGGGAAAGACTATCCGGACCATTTCCTATGGAAATGATTGTCCTGCACCAACCTCCAAAATGGACCATTCTTTGAAACTACTCACAACTGTGAACTTCGAAAGAATGACTTCCCAACGAGCTAGATCCTTCTACTTGACCACTAATCAGAGTGATTGCCAAGAAGAATGACCATCCTAGACCATTCCCCCACACTAGCCACAAGGGGAATCATTGTCTATGTTAAATCAATAATCTATCAGACCGTTCTCATTACAAAAAGGACTGTCCAATTTGGACCATTTTCTGAACTGGAAAATGACTGTCTGTCAGAAATCTCGAACCACTTTCCAGACTAGAAAGGAAATTCCCAACCTAGACCATTTTCTGAACTGGAAAATGATTTTCCATAAATCAATAACATATCAGTGCTCCCTCCCATCCTGGGAGTAGTTAGTTCCTTTTACAATAAGGAATTTGTCTCCATGAGCCCCGAATTATACCTTAAGTACAAAAACTTTTCATCTTGAACAAAGGCTTTACAAAAATATATGATATCTTCTCATCTGTGGAGATATACTGGAGACCAACTTCTCCTCTATAGAATTTATCATAGAGAAAATAATGCTTGATCTCAATGTGATTCAACCTGTCATGGAACATCGAGTTGTATGAAAGATTCACACAACTCTGATAATCACAATATATCATGGCTAAATCCAACACCTGATCAGAAAATACAGAAACCAAGTTATGGATCCACACTGCTTCCATACAAGCATCACAAGCTGCAATATACTTTGCTTCTACAGTGCTAAGTGAAATAGACTTATGTTTCCTGCTATCCCATGACATCATGGAAAATCTCAAACTAAAACATATTCAAGTAGAACTTATTCTGTCATCTGCACTCCTTGTGCAATCTGAATCAATAAATTCATGTAGCTATATATCATAACTTAAATGTCCCACAAAACAAATATCTAGTTGAGTATTCTCCAAATACATTAACAAGCCAATCTATTGTCAATACAAAGATGGGTCTACTGGATTAGAGTCTCTCAACTTCTTCAGATCTGTCATCATGGGAGTTTTCCATGGATTTGCAATCCATCATTCTAGGCTTCTGAAGAACCATTTAAATATACTTCCTCTATCATAGGAAGTTTTCACCATGATTTTGTTGTGCATGACAGGCTCTGCACCAAGTTTTCTTGAATCCATACAAGGTCTTCTTCCATCTGCATACAAGGGTCTCTTTATGGTATACCTCAAAACCTTGAGGTTTCTCTACATACGCTTCTTCTTCAATTACTCTGTTGAGAAGAATAGTCTTTACATTCATTTGATGTAAACTACAACCCATGTATACTGCAGGAGATATAATTGCTTAGGTATAGATATATGGGGTTACTAGAACAATTTGTCATCATAGTCTTCTCCCTCCTATTGGGAGAATCCTTGAGCCCTAAGTATGTCCTTGTATCTATCAATGCTTAAGTATTTTTCATAGTTTCTCACATACATTGTTCTGCTTGACTGCTTCTAGTGGGTTCAAACTGGTTCAATTGGTTGTTCTAGCTTTTCTTTCTTTCTTGGAATCTTCATGTTCTTCCTCATGTTTTTATTCAATGTTGGAGTCCATGGAATATTATATAGATTACATGCCCTTCTTTCCTGAAGTCTCCAACCTTCCTCCATAGGAAAATAAATGTAGATGGAAAACCAAGGATATTCAAGGTTTCTTTTCTAGGATGAATTCTTCTAGAGTCAAACTGAACACGTGATTCTTATCATGGCTGCTAATTCCAATGAAGAACATGGATAAATAATTCATAGTATTTACAAATTCTTCTTAAATGGATCATATTGTTGGGTATTATCTCCCTCCTAATCCCGAATTCATTCCTGAATGAGAAATACCCATGATCTTCTTTTGGAATTCTATGATCAACTCCCTCCATCTGAGAGAGTCCATCCTTCTATCTATTGCATCTCTCTTTGCTTTCTACAAAGTGTCACAAGCATGTTCCAGTTTCCTTTATATTTCTAACATCCTTCGAGTCTGACTCTTATGAGTCTCTTTAAGTTTGTTTCTTTTTGTTCTGATTGTTTCCCATCTGGAATTTGTGTCATCCTTATAAACTTCTTCTATGACAACTTCCACAAGGATTGTTCATCAAACATATTTCACAAGGTTACCTTCCCGGAACAAGAACACCAAGAGAAAACAAGAAATATCTATCTAGAGGAGATGTTAGTTCAACTTGCGAACAAGTACAATAAGCATATATATCAATAGTATTCATATGCAATCAATTATTCATTGCACCTAACAATAATAGAATATTTCAAAGACTTCTTTCATAATTTGTAATGCATCAACTATCACCCTTGATATAAACAAATTTGAAGCTTAATAATTTAATCAAACCTGGAACATGAAGCCTCAACTGCTATGGAGGGTGCGCTTTTTCCTCTGAATTCACTGAATCCAAGATTACAACTTGGAAAAGGTCTCTAATAATTTTCTTTCAAACACACTCACATTTTTCTAGATGATATAACTTGGATAGCATATACAAGTGCATACCTTTGAAGTCTTGTATCATCATCCAACTTGTCTTCCAATCTAAAACTAGATACCATATTGACAAGAAGAGATTAGATTTAATGTTTAGAACAAGATAGAAACTCTAAAAATTTCAACTTTGACCACATAATTAATTTGACTAGAAGTCAACCTTTGAATTTGAATTTTACCAGTTAACCTTTGACTTTGACTTTGAATTAGACCAAAAATTCAAATCGAACATTTTTTCTAGAGGAGGGTACCAAGAGGTGTGATAGGATATGGCGCACTAGGATGTCAAAGAATTAGGTCAAATGATTCACTAGAAGTGCCCAAACATAATGGTTAGGGTTTGTTGTAGCTGCATAATAAGAAAACCTAGATGCAGATGTAACTAGTGCCACAATGAGCTTAACAAAGAACTGCCACACTACCTTCCAGTGGTTAGACTATCTTGAAGGTGATGTGGGCCCATAAACTTTTATAAATAAATATATGTTCTCAATTTTACATAGACAATATAGCAATATTGTCACCCAACCATAGGCACAAAGGCCACCCCTGATCACCTTGACCTTGACAGAAATAATAATTACGAAATCAGACCAATAGTCAACCAAGGTAGCACACCTTTCTCCAAGGCTAGCGCACCAAGAAAGAATAACCAAACACCAAGTAGAAAGTCCAAACCATAACCAAGATAAAGTCCAACCACAAGCCAAAATCTCAGTTGCAGTAGTTGCACTTCCTCTCCAAACTTGCGCACCACTAGCCTTATGCAGGTGTGAGTGAGTGAGTGTCAAATGAGCTCTAGCGCCCTCTATTTATACTTCTCTATCTCAATTGACTAGACTGAATTCTCTTTCTGGAGGCTAATAACTCAATATTAAATATTCTCTTGAGCCAACTTGTCTTTTGGGGTTATTATCCACTGTTTTAGGGTTTCTCTTACTTCCCGGAATATTATACTCTTGTCAAAGGTTACACATGAAGGTTAATACCTCCAAAAGATACCATAATATCAACACATCCCACATTCATTATCATCTTCTATTACACCTGCATTCCACATTAGTTATCCAAAATCTAACACCCACATTCCTATACTTACTTATTTTCTAATGCCTTTGTGTCTCATGCAGAAGGATGACACCCAACATTTCCTCCTGCACATATCCTTCTTCTCACATCTCACATTCCACATGGATACTCTTGCTTCCTACACCCACATTCCACATAGGATGTGATTTTTGGTTTCAAGGTAATCATATCATATCCATCACACATTTTTTGCATGAAGATAATGTCTACTTTTAATTAATGAGGATTATTTCTCATACATTTCCCCTAGACCTCGTGTACACAAATGATAGTTACCACTTAATGAGCGACATGAACCAAATGTACAAGAGGGGAATTTTGAATAGTGGATTGACCGATAATTTATTATTCGTAGGGAACCTATCGGAAGGAAAATCTAATTCATACATGTAATTCTCACATTTACCTCATCACAATGAAAGTGGAAAACATGGTAAACAAGAAAAAAAGATAGCTATTTTGTGGAGATGCAATTAATTCATTTTCCTGAGAAAGCCTAGAATTTCAATGGTCTATTGAATATATGTGGTATTCTGGTCTTTCTCTAGAAGACAAGCTTATAAACAAATTCTAGGCATGGGGGATAGTTAAGGCTGGGTGCATGCCTGAGGTTTTCAATTTCATATCACTCGTACCATGGTGCGTTAGAATATTTGATTCAAAGTACCGACTGATCAAAGTGAGAAAAAGTGGAAGGACTCATTTCCCTTTAATTCCAAACACTTTTAGAAGGATGTTGCGACTCCTAGCACTAAGTATGATCCTCAAACTTTCTAAGGTAGACTCTTTCCTGGATGCTCAAGTTGGTAGAACATTTCTCTAAAAAATTTTGGTCCAACCTCCTATTGGACTCTTGAGCACCAGTGAAATTAATACATGCATTTTGGCTCATCCGTATAGGGAATTTGTGTGGATGTTTGCATGACTTGAGGTTCAAGACTCAACAATTTATGTTCCCAAGTATGTTTTATACATCCTACATTTCTCGGTGTGAGTAGGGGTCATTTTTTATTGGTCCCATATTATCTAGAACAAGATTTCCCACCAATTATCAAAATTCATTAATACTAAGAGGTTCTACATGACCTATTACTTGGTTCTTTATTTATCTTATAGTAATATGTTTGAGGGTATTCCCCCAAGGGTAAATGAAAATTTTAATGAGGACCATGCTCAAATTTGGTACCATATGTTGTGGAAGAATAAGGCACCATTCCATTTCTATGAAATCCAATATTGTTTTGTCGGAGAGTGTAGAAGTATACTCATTAGGACTAAACCATTCAGGGCATAAATTGATAAGGGAATCCATTGATTTTGTCATAGGGATGGGATTATATTCGATGAGGATTTCACATGCTTAAGGATATTTGGATTTGAGAGGAATCCCCTTATTCTTCCCTAGTTTGTTTGCGATGGATTTTTGGTTTATCAATTGTATAGATAGCACAAGACATGGTCCCTTTTTTTTTATAAGAAGAGGAAGTGGTAATTTATTCACATGCCTTTCAAAATTTACAATATTTCAGTTAAGAGTTCATCAATCTTAGCCGATATAACATAATTTTTTTAGTCTTTCAATACGAAAGAGGCTAAAATGTATAAGGGCTTTAATCCTGAAGGTGTTTTCGCCACTCATATGGTTTCAATCGATTATGCCTCAATATTAATTAGGTTGGAGGAAATCACATAAGGAGCTGATGACAATGAAGACATGCACATTGGAGCCAAGTTGATATCCACCACAAGAAAAACTACTCCAAAAAATAAGAAACAAACCAATCATGATGATGCACATACAAGGGAAAGTTCAATGTTGGTGAAAATATGGTCCCTCTCTAGGAGGAAAACAAATAGCCACATAATAGAAAAAGGGGAAGATCCACAATTAGTGTGAAGGTGGCACAGATAATCACTCCGATAAGAGTTCCTCTTTCTTCCATAAAAATCAGGAAGTTAATACTGGTGGAAGAGAGAAAAATTAAGGATGTGTTGGTGATGGATACAATAAGGACCCCCTTCGACATAAATTGGAGATAACACATGCATTCACTCATGTTCCCAAGAGAAAAATGAATCTAAATGGAGGAAACTCTCAAAACCCTAGGGGTTTGGAAACAAAGGCGACATACATGGAAGTTGATGAGGTCAATGGCATGACCACATGGGCCACAATAAAAATAAAAGAGAGTAAAATGATAGTATATGAGTTGGCTTGGGAAGAACCAACATTTTTTAGGAAGAGTATGTGAGTCTTCATCATGATAAATATGATAAACTTTCGAGGAATATGCAAATTGAAAGAGTAAATATGAAGGATAAAAAAGTGATAGAAAATTATAGCTCCAAGATTCATGTCAAAGGTTTGAGGCCCTCAGGGGTTCTCGGATCTCATCATGTCATGGGAGAGGGAATAACCAACTAGCTCAATAAATAAGCATAAGATAAAGAACAAAAAATGAAGAAAAGGATAAGGGAACTTGAATTTGACCTAAGTCAGAGATCATTTTTTATAGGGCCCTTGTCTATGATAGTCCTAGATGAGTTTCCTTAAGAAGTGACTGGATCAAGATCCAAGGTCACAAGGGCTTCTAAATTTTGATGGGTGTCAAAAAATATGTTTCTAAAAATATTAATAAAAGACTCAACATAATCATGGAAGCTCTGGAGATTTCTATAGACGAAGGTGTCATGACATGAAGAGTCTTTTCACTTAATGAATTATTAGAAAAGGATTTACAAATTGGTCAACATTTTTATAAAAATGTAGTAGGTACCTTCATTGCAAGAATATAAATAATGTATGAGCTTACAATATTAAATAAATGTTTTCCTTCTAAAAAATGATTGAAGAAAATACAGTTTTCCTAGCTCAGGGGCATAGATACCCTCTAGAAACTGATCATCACCTACGATACTCTTGAAGGAAACATAAGTAAATTATTTCTAAAGGTGGTAGATATTCTCAAGGAACTAGAAGGTCTACCATTCATAAGGGATTCAATATTTTTTTGAAGAGATCAAATGCAAGTTGAATTGGGTATACTAAGGGTTGCATGGGGAACAAAATTTGATAACCTCACAAACTTTCTAGAACATGAGATCTGACACTGGTTGGTCAGTTTCATGAATGGGAATGAATACCAAGTGTCTATTTCACAATAGTAGTGCACCACATTGAAGATAATCAAATATGAGTTATTAGTGGTTAGGGTTAAATAGGACATAACCATAGTGCCATTACATGAGTATATTCAAGAATGGCTGAAGGGTGCATTAGAAGAAATAGCTAATCCACTGCGATGTTGAATATTAAAGAAAAATTAATGATAGTTCCTGTCTATAATGTCTTTTATTATTTAAAGAGAGAGTATAAAAGCGACATGGCATAACCACCATCCCCTGCTTCCACTTTTATGAGTATAACTCTCGTTTGAAGTGTTTCCCTCAGTTTTCTTCTTTCTCATTCTACAATCATCCATTATTGTCATCCAAATTCTTTGATTTGTGTGCAAGGCCTATTTCAGACTGCTTCCTTTTATCTTCCAAGTTTCATTTGCTTCATATATGGTCCATGGGATCCCCATCATAGTCCAATAACATGAAAACATTTATTATTTTCTTGTTTAAGTATCAAATACTATGTAGTGATAATTTTGTACACATTTTATTTCATATTGAACAATAAATTTGTATTTATTAGTTAAACTCCACACATAGCTATTTTTGGAGCTCACGTCTTTTTTGGTTTCTGACTTTTATTTAATCATGAAATCCCAAGAATGAGTTTCCTCTACACCCTTATTTTATGGATGTTACAAAATCATTTAAATTTCTCTGAAAAGAACCATCTATGCTACTCTATGTTATGTTTTTCTTGCTTCATTTTTTTTTCTTTCTCTTGCTATGATATGGGAAATGATTATGGTGGAATGAATGAATTTTCTTTCTTTATTTATGTTTAAATTGTTGCTGAATTTTTTTTATAAGTTTTTATTGCATGTTCCACTCAATGATATTAAATGTTTGATGAATGAGAATTCAATTATTTATAATCTTTGTACAATATTTATCTAAGTTATAAATAAAGGATCACCACTTTTCAAATATTGTTTTTACCCTTGCATCGTCCATTTCATTTACATAAATCAAATTTCTGGCCAATCCCAGGATGTGCAGAACACCAGGTAATGTTCTAATCCTTACATATATGAGACTCAACTTGACTGTTCCTCGACCTATGATTTTGGTTGTCGATTCATCACCTAGGAAAACATTACTTCCATCATACCTTTCATATTAACAGAACCACTCCATGTGGGGAGTCATATGAAAGGATGCACCTGAGTCAACCAACCATGCATTATGATCTGCATGTGTTATTGAAGAAGCCAAGTACACATCCCCTCCTTCTTCCTTGGAGGTATTTTCTTTTGTAGAAGGAGATTATTCATATCCCTTCTTTTTCTCAACTTTGGATCTACACTACTTCTTGTAGTGCCCTACTTTTCCACATCTCCAGCATACCTTTACAAACTTTTTGGGAGATTTAGATCTACCCTTAGAATTATATCTCCCACTTGAGAACTTAGATCTATTTCTTTCCTGGGAGAATCCTCTTGCAAATAATGTGTTTGTGCTCCATCCTTCCATATTCTTCTATCTCATCTCCTCCGACAACAAGGATGAGACCACTTCATCAAAATTCAAGGCAGTTTTTTTACTACCTATGGCCACAACCAGAATATCCCATGAGTCTGGTAAAGAACATAGTAAAATGAAACACTTATATTCATATGAAATTTTAATATCAATAGACACTAACTGACCTACCACACTATTGGAGGCGTTCAAATGCTCTGCCATCGAGTATCCATCTCTCATCCTTAGGTTATACAACATATTTCTCAGGAATAGTTTATTTATTTGGGACTTAGACTGATACAACTTCCCCAACTTATCCCATAAATCCTTGGTTGTATCTTCCTATGACACATTCAGTAACACTGAATCTAAGAGACACTGTTAGATCATGCTCTTCGCCTTCCGATCCAACGTTTTCCAGTCATCTGTTGAAGTTCCTATAGGTACAGTACCTGGATCTACCATGATCCACTAATCTCTATCCATCAATAAACCTTCCATCTTGAGCTTCCACAGCTCAAAAAGTTTCCCATTAAACTTCTCGATCTCGATTTTCGAATTGCTCGCCATTTCTTTTCACCTGAAAAATCAATACCACAGATCTCCCACTATAACAAGGCTTATCACAATCCTGAGCCAAAACATTGACCACAAAGGCATCCCCCTGAAGTCAACCAAGCTCTGATACCAAATGTAGATTTTAACCTTGTACAATATTTACCGCCAATAGATTTTTAGTAAAAGAATAGAAAAGATACAATGGCAAATACAAACATTACACATAGATTTTTCCTATGGAAACCCAAACCGGGAAAACCAACATATTCTATATTCATTCATAGAAATACATTGTTTACAATACAATATACATATAGGATCCAGTGGCATCCAAAAACCTAACCCAATGACCTGGATTACTCAACAACCCTAATTCCTTAATCGGAAATAGAAAACCATCGGAAAAAACCATGTGCCAAAAAACCTCCCAACAATGGACATGAAAATTGAGGCAACACAAAAAATGAGGCAAAACTGCGACATGTTTCTCGAGGAAAAAAAAACTTGGGGGTGCTGCCCCCAAACCCCCGTGTGGGGGGATTTCGCCCCCCTGCACCCCTCTCAAAGAATATAACACATACCCAAAAAATTATAGAGAAGATATGGGAAGTGGTAACCATTGATTTTATAACTAAATTTCCTAAGACAACATGATTCAATCATGGTAGTGGTTGATAAATTGACAAAGGATGCTCATTTTGTTCGTATAAAAATGACTCATAAAACAACTAATATTGCAGAATTCATATGAGGGAGATTGCTAGGTTGCATGGGATATCTAAGGAAATTGTCTCAGACAAAGACACACGGTTTACTTCAAATTTTTGGAGGGGATTGTTTAAAGGATTTGGTACAACTATGAAATCAAGCACATCATACCATCCATAGTCAGATTCACAGATAGAGAGAGTCAACCAAGTAATTGAAGACATGTTGAGAATTTATGTGATGGATAAGCCATCTAAGTGGGAATATTACTTGCACTTGGTTGAGTTTGCCTATCATAATGGGTATCAATCTTCATTGAAAATGAGCCCATTTGAAGCTTTGTATGGTAGGAAATAAAATACTTTAGTGAGTTGGGACAACCCAATAGATAGAGTGGTACTTGGGATAGAATTGGTCAAGGATACAAAAGGCCAGATGGTGAGAATTAAGAAGAATTTAAAGGCAGCTCAAGATAGACAGAAACTTTATGCATATAAGAACGAGCCAACTAGAGAATTTAAAGTGGGGGAGTATGTGCCTTTAAAAGTGAATCCCAAGAAGAGATGTTTTAATTTGGGTAGTTGTATAAAGATAGCAACTGGTTTCTATGGTCCATTTGAGATATTGGACATAATAGGGCCAATTGCATATGTGTTTTCATTTCCTGCTTCCATGAATGTGCATAATGTATGTCATGTCTCTTTTCTAAAAAAATATGTACATGATCCTAACCATGCTATTGATTGGCATCTGATTTAGGTAGAGACACAGGGAGACTTTCAGGTCTAGCCAATGCAACTATTGGAAAAAAATTCAAAATGCTCCATAATCGATTTATAGAGCTGGTAAAATTCCAGTGGAACTGCTACGGTCTTGAAGATGCTACTTGGGAGCATGAAGATTCCATGCGGGAAAAGTACCCACAATTTTTTATATAAATTTTGAAATTTTGTTTTTTGTTTTGTATATGCACTGAGGACAGTGCCAAAATAAGGGGGTGGGGATGTAATACCCTGGATTTTTGAGCCCCATATTAAATAATGTATTTTGTTAATCTATGAAGGGACAGAGTGACAAACAATTAAAACAGGCTAGTGTGCCTAGGAAATGTAATTTTTTTATCATTATTAATAATAAATACAACACTGGCTACTAGACAAACAAGGACAAGAGTTATAGGGGTCTATGATTCCATAAGAGAGGGGGATTGAGGGGATAAGTATTTATTGTATATTGTATCTACCCATAATTGTTTAATAGAGAGGAGTGGTTACATGAGCTTCTTGGGGAAGGCCATGTGGTTCTTGATTTTCAAGTAAAGATATAAACCCATCTTGTGGGTTGTTTGGGGGATTCTTCTTCACTCATTTACTCACTCACTCATTGTTCATTATCCATTGTTCACACCTTTCATTATGTTCTCTCTCCATTCACTCTTTCACCAAATTTTCATTCTTCATTCCTTTTGATCTTGGCTGGGTAGAGAAAAAGGAATTGTGGAGAGGAGCCATGGTTTGGTTGGAAATAATGAATGCTGGCATATTCCAACCATGAATTAATGCCTGCATGTATGAGAGGCATTGACACGCATTAAGTTTTTCCCACAACTATGAATCCTAAGAGTCCCATCATGGATATTCTTGACTAGATGCAATGGAACCCTGGGAGGAGGTGGACAGCCTGAGGGACTACGTGGCAGAGAAGGGGGTCCATTCTCTTAGGTTGTGCATTCTAGGTAGAAGAGAGATGGTGTACTTTGGATTGTTTTTTGTGTTGAGAAGCCTGTGAGAGATTGAGTGTTGACTGGTTTGGGAAGCTTAGTGACACTCTAGATTCATCCTTGTGGAATCATATCCCTAACTTGGGGGTGACATTGTTGTTGAGACTTGGAACAACAATGTCTACAATTGGTTGGAACATCCTTGGTCTGCAGCCAGTTAGTGATTCATTTCATTATAGATAAGTTCTCTCTCTATCATGGTTTCATTTACATGCATATTTAATTTTGTTGTTTATATATTTATCTATGAAATTCGTATCTATAATATGCATGCTTGGTGGTTATTGTTTTGCACGACATATAGTTCATTTATTTTATATTGTATCTTGAATCTTGATCTATGCATATGAATATTTCATGCATATTTATTAATTAAAAATTTGATCAGAATTCGAAATTAGTTCAGAAGCAGGCTTAAAGTAGTGTGCCTGTCCTGTGGGTGGTTGGGTACGTTAAAAATATATATATCATAAGCATGTAATCACAAGTAGCATCACATAAACATCACATCAAGAACAAAGTACAACATTATTTACGTGGAAAACCAAATTGGAGAAAATCACAGAATACTTCGTTATATATATCAAGAATTCATTCATAGGAAGCACAAACTTCCCAATTTTCCAGTTGCAACTAGAAGGAGGATACAACCCCCTATTTATAATATCCAAACTGAATGAAGCTACAACTACTCGAATTATATAGCTCCAACCCTAAGGAGGATACAACCCCCTAGGTTCTCCGACTCCAACCACCTAGTTCTCAGGCTCCAACCTGAAGGAAGATCCAACTCCTTGATTCTTCAGCTCCAACCAGAAGGAGGATACAACCCCTTTCCTTGCCCCATCCAACCACCCTGAACTACAAGTGTATACCAAACTGTCACTACCACAATCACTACCACTGTCACTGTCACTATCACTGTCACTGTCTCTGTCACATCAAAATGTAACATGTCAATGTATCCAACATGTCACTGTCACCAATAATCAACTAGATCCTGTCACATGGATGATATATCAAGGAAACCTCTCAAATAGTTTTCCAACATCACCAACACATGCCTCTATCAAGCATGTACCAAGATCAACAACATACCATCAACCATGTACCAAATCATCAACCTGTACCAGACCAAGCATCAATCGTATACCACAAAAAGTGCATCAAACGTGCACCAACCTTTGTACCAAACCATGTATCAACCATGCACCAACACCTGTACCATATGCCTCAACCATTTACTTTAACAATGTACATCAACACCATACCATGTATCAATCATGTACCATACCATGTGCCAACCATGCACATCAACCATAACAAGTGTCTCAAGCATATACCATATCACTCTCAATCATGCCATGTAACATAAGATAATTCTCAAGTATACACCATAACATGTAACCAAACCATATACCAAGATAGCAAATAATTCTTCTAATCAATGTACCATAACATCACCAACATGTACCATATCACATACTATCATCACCATGCATGTACCATAACACCATAACCATAAAATTTAAAACTTACCTTTGATATTGTAGTTGACTTGTTGTATTGTAAACTGACCGTTAACTCTTTCTCAATTCTCAACAACCTGGTACTATCATCCCTTCACAACCTTTCAAAAGCCTTTTTACAAATACACAACTTTCTCTTCTATTTCCTGCGTATATACACTTCTTTTATCCACTGTATCATGCATACATATGCTCCTTTTTAGACTTGCAACCCGTGTGGACCTCAAAAACTAGGGTTTGCTGCAACTCTGAAAGTTTCACCTTTGACCTCCCTTTGTTACCTCAGAAAATGACGCTACAACCTTAGCAAAAATATCACTAGATCACAAGAAATATAAGAAATGAATAAGTGTATGAGTGTACTTGTGAATGAACCCTTGAGGTGTACTTATACTTGTGCTAGGTAACTACTCTCCTCAATTTAGGGCTTTCTTGTTACAACCACTTTACCCTTTGACCAATACTTGCAACCAACTAGGGGCTTCTTGACCACTCTTCGGGGCTTCCAAATTTACGAGGTCATATCTCCCTAACCATGAGGAACCATGTGGCATTACACATATCACCGGAAATGACACGACATGTAATATCCATATATGATAGTATTACCTGAAGTTTCACTATCCTTCATGTCCATATTCCTTAATAAATTTTGGTTCCCATAACCATACCTTCAGTGCTACATGTATACTACATCAAATGTACCCAATTAACTCATCATCAATATCGATCATACAAATTTAAATCAATTGTCCAACGATATTGTCCACATATTTGGGAATTCTTGACTTCTCCAAGGGTTGAAATCAATCTCTAAGGGTTGACATCAATCTCCAATATCACTCTCCAAGGGTTGACATCAATGAAAACCAACTGTCTAAACCAACTGTCCAACATGCCTTTCCTTCTTCATGTAGCATTGATGGTTGACCTCAAAAAGAAAGAGGAAGAAGAGGAGTGGAACAAGATAGTGAAAGTCAAAGGGTATCATGGGAAGTAGTCCATCACAATATATGTAGAATGGGGGAACAAATTGAATATCATACCAGTAGAAAACAACAAGATATTGGGTAGCAATATCAAGAAACAGAGCAACAACCTAATAGTGGGAAAGAAATTAGTGGACAAAAACAACAACAATGAGAAAAAAGGGTGTGCAAAATTTCAATTGGGGGTTGATGATGAGCCTAAATATTTCCTATCTCAAATGTTCATCATAGACACAATTTTTCACCATAATATGACTAATATTTGCATGTTGACCATATTTAATACTAGTCATGAGTAATTTTTGTATGTTGCTTAGTGAATATGTTTTTGAGGTGGAATTTTCTGTGTGTAATACCTTTTTTCTCTAATGCCTATGCTAAGGAATGTGTGTAGTGTCAAATAGGTCGAACCCCTTAAAGAAAGGGGGATTCCATGAATCAAGGGACCCTATCCCCTACCTACCTCCACAACGATGTAAGTTCACTAATGATCACTCCTTGCAAGTAGCAGTTTGAAATTAAGATGAGATTGAATGAGATCTATTATTCCTCCATTTCCTCCTCAATTCAAGTGAATATTTCATGTTCCCAAGGATATAAATAGGTGTCTAGCATAGGGGGAAGAGAGATAGATATCTGATATTGTATTGAGTTTTGTTAGAGGACTTTTTTTAAAGGCTCAAAGCTTTTCTCTTGATGTACTATTGAATTCAATGAAATAAATATGATTTTGTTCTTAGATTATTAGAGTTTCTCTAACTTTCCTTGTTCTTCTTGGGTAGGGACCGCTCAAGACGACTCAAGGACCCTATTGCAATTTTTTTTTATTGCATGTTAACTGTGTTATTAGTTAGTCCTTTATTTCTCTTGAAGTATTAAAATAGTTATGCATGCGGATCTTAGATTTCTATGAAATTGTTATTAAATGTTAGTTTCAATAGGTCTCATGTAGAAATATTTAGCAACCTATTGGGATGCTCAAAGGTGTGCTCTCAAGGATAGAAACCTTAGTTCTATGTCATTGTATTTTAGTCTATATTTGCCAATGCTTTTGAAGACTCCTTCTAACTTCTTAAGACTCTTTTTGGCTTCTTGTAGGACTTTCTTGTAGGACTGATACATTTCTTGTAGAACTGTTACAGTTCCTATAGATACCTCTTGTAGGTTGTTTTAGCTTAGTATTGTTATTTTTTCTCAATCATATTTTCCTAAACTTAGTAGTAGACAATAAGATGAAATTTGGCTTGTTGTTGATTCAAGCGTTAGGAATAAATTTGTTCATTTAATCTATGAAATATCTGAGCTTATTTAATTTCAATTTACTATCATGCAGTAGAATTAGTTTCATGATTTACATTCATCTTTCTCTTTTCATCGTTCAATATGATATATGTCATGAAATTAGACTAGATCTCATTTACTGAAGATATTTCAATTGTTATTTCAATTTGGTGTGCTTTCATTCATGTAATATTTCAAGTCCCTTTCTACAATTTTATATTTCCTCCACAAGTAATAATTAGCTTCATGCATTTATCCCCTTGATCAAGATCATACCTATACTATCGTCAGTGCATTCTTCATATACTTTTCAGAACACCTTTTAAGTTTTTACGAACCCCGGGTTGACAAACAAAGTAACGAGCCAAGGAGGTAGTAGCATTATTGTTGCTATTCCTAGGTCCACCCCCCCCCCCTTAGGGTCATATAATATATATTTAACCCCACGTATGCTCCCCTTGGGGTCATATGAGGCATGCCATGAAAGAAGAATATTTGAAGGCGATCAATTCATGTGCTCCTATCTTGCAATATTTCTAACATCAAAATTTTCTGAAGATGCGATATGTTACATCACAAAGAAATTTGAAATTGAGAAATAACTTTTGTTTATAATTGTATCCTATATTTAACATTTGTTTCTAATGCACAACATGTAGAGACTTTATTTAACAATGTTTTATTTTTCACAACTTTTGAAGATTGAACCTATGTGACATGTCTTGTGAAAGAAACTTCAGTCCTTCTTCTTGAAACTATAATTTTTAAATTTTAAACTAGGTTTCATCCTTGAAACTTTATGATGTTACAACATATTTCATCCTTTCAATTTTTCAAATACTATGGTATATTGTAACTCTAGAACTTGTGTGATATCTTGACATAACACAAACATTTAACTCATACAAAGTTGGCACACTACAAGACACTTAAATCTTTCTCACAATGAAAGTTAGTGAAAAATTAAGGTAATTCAAAATTCAAAAGATCCATCCACAAATTGTTGAATTCATGAAAATGATTGAGGATGTAACACCCCGGTTTTGATACCTAAGTTACAAATTTCTATTTTTCTATATGATGAATGGTCAAGGGACAAACACTGTAATATGTAAACATTGTGCATTGAAAATAATAATAATAAAAAAATACATCACCAGTTGTAGACAGACAAGGACATAGTCCTAGGAGAGGTATGATTACACAAGATACGGGGCTTGGGGGGGGATGGGGTTTAAGTGGATTCCACATGCCTAGAATCATGTTCCACCTCCATAAATCATTTTTCATTAACTATTTACCCCCTTTTACTTATTCAAAAAAATCATAGAACACATGTAAGAGATTGGTTGAAGAGTCATTTCACCTTATTGTGGAAGCATGGCTAAGTACACTCATGGTGGGAATTGTATCCTTGAATGCATGTAAGAGGTTGGTGGAAGATTCAACTCACCTAGTTATTGAAGCATGGGATAAGTACAATAATATGGAGATTGTAAGATTCATACATTCATGGAAGGAAGAAGGAAAATAAATTCGAATAAAGGAAGGAGATAACATTTTGGGAACAAAAGAAGAGAGGAAAAATATATTTTGAGGTTGGAAAATAAGAGGAAACTATCATGAACCCATAAGACACCTTTTGAGATCTTGTGATCATTCACTTCTTGAGGGAGTGTGACACTACCAAGGTTCTTACTTGGTTTCTTGGCAACACCAAGAACAATTCGTCCAAACTACACCTCTTCACCTACAACATACCCATACTCCTTTCTAGGTTACATGCGAGTCACACTCTTACTCTAGTGAAACTCTTGTACACTTAGACAATTGTTAACAATTTAACACTTAGTAATATATAAGCATACATTCATGGACATGAAAAACCAAGAGAAAATTTGTGAAACAAACGAAATACATAAGCAAAAATAATGCAGGCGATATAAATTGTGCCTAACACCTTACTAAGTCTTTGTTATTGAAAAATGATTATAATATGAGCACTATCAACTTAGTTTACAATTTGGGAAGAGTCATATATTTTGCCTCACCTCACCAAGACACTTGTACATAGATTTGTCACACCAATACTCTCTTTCATAATTGTCTTCACAAGTTCCTGTGGCGCACCTCAGACATGCCCTCAACTGTAGACTTGTTGTCCCTTCATTACTGCAGACTTCACCAAGTTAACATAGATTTTCATTCTACCTCACACATGAATCCAAAAAACCTATGTTTCTATACTTTCCCAAAATCTCCTAGAGTGTCCCACCCTTGGATAATTCTCTTCCATATTGGAAGATCTACCTCATTTCTTCCTTGCCTTAGAACTTTTCCTCATAATTTTTCTCTCCAAATCTCTTGCCAAAATATCTTTCCTTCCTTGGTTGTGCACCCTTCTTTCCTTATAGAAACTCAAAGGGCCACTAATGAAAAACATTACTTCCTTTGGGTGTGTCACATCCCTTCATGAACCCACACTGAAATGACTCGTTGCACCCCTCCATGGACCGAGTGCATCCAAACAAGCTCTTTCTCCCATCAATCGTCATGTTTCTTAGATAAACACATCCCATCCTTGGTCACGCACCTCTTGGATTATGTGTTCTCTTGTTTTGATCATCATGAATCCTCATGGGTGTGTCGATGGGGTCATCCAACATCTCCAATACACCCATGTTGTTGAGGGAAGATAGGTCCACTCCTTGGGCATGCTTTTAAGATTCCTCTCCCTTGCCAAGTATCCATCAATTGTTCTAAGGAAATTAAGGTTTGTTCTGCCTTGGTGCCCCACATCACCATTATGAGCCCAAGGTTCCCCTATTTACACTCACACGTCTTTGTTCACCGACCCGAATGCATGACCTTTGTGTTCTCTTGCATGAATAATCTCCAAGTTGACCCAAAGAGTGTGAAAACTCAATTGGTGTCATTGGAGACCTTACATCCTCCCCCAATCCAATTTTTTTCCATCCCAGAAAATTTTTTCACTCTCTATGGCACCTCTGCCCCATATATGGATCACGTCACCACTCAACGAATAATTTCTCCTCAACTGCTATTATCAAGGAAAAATCCCCTCGGGAAGTTACATGAGTCTGACACACCTTACTTCCTTATTGTTTCTTCCATATTTTGGTTTGTCTAACCATGCTTCTATACCTTGGATCCCATTATGACTTTGGTTGATTGGGTCACTAGTCCAATCATCACGACTCTATCTCAAGAGCTAGCATCTTCACGTTCAAAGATACTTTTCTGTTGAAAAACCTATCACATACGTAGCTCCTCATTTCCTCCATTCTATTAAGTCACCCAACTGCATTCCCGATATAATTTACCAAGGAACCTCCTCAAGACGCCTGTTGGCATAGGGGCAGACCCAGGGTTCAATGCTTCAACAACGCACGAACAAAACCCTAACTACCGACCCTTTCGGAAACATCTGCGACGCAGATGAAGTCTCACCCGAGGTAGAGGTAGGGGTGGTTGCAGGAATCAAGTGTCGACAACCTAGCTGGTATACATATCTGTGATTACAACACTAACATAGCACTTAATAGTTAACATTTATCAGTATTTAACTCTTATTCACATTGTAGGTCGAAACCCTAGTTACAGAGTACTGCAGTATTCAACAAGATCTAATACATTCAATCACCTAGCATACTGAATTAGATCAGATCTAGAATTCACTCACATTACTAAGCACTAAGATACTATATCAGATGCATCTAACATATATCATTGCACTAAGCATACATCACATCAATAACATAACAACTATAATGTACAAAGCAACCACAACACAGGATATACGTGGTTCACCCTAGTGTGGGGCTACGTCCACCAACTCTACTCTTCTTTATTGTCTTATTTCAATATTCTACAAGCACAGAGACACAAAAACCCACTCAGCATAGGACAGGAGATCTGCGCGCACCTCGCTAGATCCTCCTTCCCCGAGATAGGTTCAAGCACAGAGCCTTCTTACAATCTACACATATGATTCTTACAATCACTTGCACTTATATCTGCAATTTATTAACACACAACATGCACGAAGCATCCATAACTGTTCGCACTTAGATCACCGGCCACATTACACATCCAGGTCCCCCCTACTTACATCGCCTATTTTTCTATTTATACATTACAAAAGGGTCTAAACATGGGTAAACCCATGGGCCAACATCCCATACCCGTTACATAAAACCTAAAACCAAAAATTCCCTAAGAAGGGGTCAATATCCCATGATCTCTGCTTCGCCTTTCTCTCCGCCTTTGACCAGCCTGTCGAAGTCCCAAAAATGGTCAAACATTACCAAGGTTTTCCAAATCTTGGTCAAGGGATAACATGCCCCCAACACTCACCTGTGACACATCCCGAGTCACTCTGATCTGGGTAACTCTGCCTCAAATGCCTCGATCTTGGCTCGAGATGCTTCGACCTGTTTCTTTTCCAGATCCTCCTGCTCGACGAACTCTTGAATGGTATTCTCTGTCACAGGACCTTCCAAGCGTTGTTCCACTGTGGTGATCACTTGTTCTAGTTCTGCACCTCATCGTTCAATCTCCTCAAAAAGTATGCAAGCTACATCCTTCGATGGATGGATTCGTTGGGTCACTTCCATGACCTTACTTTATATGGTATGGACTTGTTGTTGAAGAATGTGCTTTTCCCAAGATTGTTTCATCCTCTCAACTGCTAGTAGTGGATTCAACTGCATTTTCACTGTTGTTGCTTGTTTCTTGGCCTCCTGAAGCTGTGACTCCAATTTCCTTAGTTCAGGGTCCTCTACAAGGTGCTCGTAAGTCTGTGCACTTCAACTGCTGAGTTGTTTACATTCTAAGCCCAATGCCTTGATTCTTTGGACTGCGCTTCGACCAATTTCTTCTCTTTGGTATCACACTTCTTGTGGAGTGCTTGGCACTACTTGTAAATCCATTTCTTCTATCCTATGTTGGAGCTGCTGAATGGCTTTAGCAAGCTTCCCTACTTGTCTTTCCACTGGATCTTCTTCCATTTGTTCTAATCCCGCCACATAGTGAATTTCTCTAGAGACTTCTTCTTTAACTACAATCTTCTTTGCGAGCAGCTGTTCCTTCTCCTTCTGGATCTTTTCTCTATCCTCTGCAAACTTGGCTTGGATGTCATCTTTTCCTAGTTGCGCAACCGGATGTTGTTCTTTGGATTCCTCTTTTACTTTCTTTAAGGCCTTTGTGGCCTACTCTTTTTCTTCCTGAAAACGACGAAGGCGAGCTTCGGTCTCATCTGCTATTTGGTGTAGCTGGGAAGGTTTGTCTCCCAACTTTGTTCCTTTTGATGATGGGGGCATAGTAGACACTGTGTGAATGGAGTGGAGAGATTTTGTACCCCCTTCAGCTCTACTTCAATTCTTTCATACATGGTCTCTTGTTTGGCTTCATTGCGTTGTAATATATTTTCTGAGGTATCTTTCACAATGACGATGATGAAATCTATGTCATCCATCGTTAGCATAGTCTGCATCTGTGGTTTACTATCTTTGGAATTCTTTCGTGATGTAGGTTTTGTGGGGGAAACCTTTGTTTTCTTGGAGGTCTCAGCTTCAACAATAGGATCCCTAGGCAGTGTTACCTCGCCTTGTTTCTTCTTGTCTTCTTCTCCTTTGTCCTCTTCTTTGTCTACTTTGTCATCACCTCCCCCTCTAGGTGAGTCTGAGGCAGTCTCTTATGATGTGTTGTTCAGGTCATGTACCTCTTCCTTTTTCTTCCTTCTGCTATTACTGGGTGAATCATACTCTTCGCAAGTAATCACTGGACTTTCGATGAGGTCGAGGTTAGACAGTTCTTCCTGGTCGACTGGTATAAGGAACTCTGTAGGACATTTCTTAGTGATTTCTTCCATGTCCTCCTCTGTGAGTTTATAGTAACTTTGCATCTCTTCTTCGTGTTCATCTCCGCACGCAGTGGTATAAATAAAATATCTATTTGCATGAAACTTCACAAATGGTCTGAACCTGTGAAGGGTGTTCGACATCATCTGAGGGAAAGACTCAATAGCCCCCTTCAACTGCAGGTAGTAGGTGTAGAAAACCACGTTTGACTATCATTGTTTCAACATGTCTCTCGAATACTAGAGAGTGGTGAACTTCGTAAGAAAGGGTTCTGATTGCTCAATCTCAAGGAAGGTCGCACCTTCCGGAATTTCCCAAGAAATGAAAGTGAGGAGGATCAACAACCAACTGAAGTGGAACTCATAGCCTTGATCCTGAGCTTCGCAACAGTCTTTCTCTAACTGGTTGAAGAGGTAGATCAGCCATTTCATTTGTATCCCTTCCATGCATTTTCCCGCGAGGTGAACAATGAATCTTGTGACCTACGTAGGTTTTTTCTTCCTTACTACCTTACCAACGATCAACTAGCAGGTTAGGCGCACTGTGCCATTCTGAATGGAGGCTACCTTGTGGCCTCGCTTCCCCTTTTCCACATCTCCATAGGTATATTTAATTTTCTACACCAGGGTGCGATCTGCAGGCTTCCTTGGATAAAATTCTCGTGTGTCTAGTCCTTGCATGCTTAATCCAATGATCGGATGGATCAACGTTGGATATATGGTGATGCATCTGTCAACCCAAAGATAACCACCATGGAAGAAAGACAACAACATTTTAACGCACACGTTATCCTCTTGATGCCTTCCAAAGTGTGGTATCTTCATCACGTTCAGGATAGTGGACCTTGCGATGTCCATAGTCCATGTCTGGGGGATGATATTCAACCTCTTCCCCTTGGTCCTCATTAAGTACTTGTGTGGGGAGAGAATTCCATGGTTCTTTTGATCTCTGAAGTTGAAGTCACTGATCTTCAACGTCATGATTTTTCCTAACTGTATTCCAACTGCATGTATCCCCTTCGGGAGGTACACAGTGATCAAGGTGTAATCGAATTTCCTGAGGACACTGTCACAGCTAACTGCGCTAGCCGAAGGTGGGATATAATCAAGCAGGATAGATGGGATGACCTTTGCATTCACCAATTGATCACGATTCTTGGTTCGTTTCTCTGTCGCAGCTTGGGATGGTCCATATCCACGAGCAGTTGATGAGGATGCTTGCACTCCTCTCATCGACGAGGCTTGGAATCCTATAGACATGACCTTCTCAGTCATGAGGTCTATGAGGATATCTTCGATGGATTTCTCTACTTCCCTGAAGTCACTTGACATGCAAGCTTGAGATTAGGTATCTCAGTTTGGTGATCAAATACTCAATGTAACCGAATGGGTGGCGAGGTTTCAAATAGGTACAACACAAAAGCAACTAGTTCTCTATGGGCTTGAATAATCACAATTGGAAAAAGTTTTCTTGGTGCAACACTCGATAGGATAAATAGACAATGTCATAACAGACTCCTCCAATGGGCAGGAACGCCTCAATCAATGCAATTCCATCTGTTATGGAACGGTCCCAACGGTCTAATGGCGATATTTCTGGCGATAACTACGGTTCAAGCCATTATGGAGCATCGGGATAACGGTCGGGATGGCTCCAATGGTCATATTTATTCGTCATGGCGAAGTGTCAATCTTCATTGTTATGATATCCCGACGAAGTTCCATTTTTGCAAACCTTCCCTCTGTGAAGTCCTCCTTGGAACTTCCTGTAACTTTTCTAACTTTTCTTTCTTCTTGCTAAGATTTCTGGCTTTCTTTCCTGAAATCTGAGTCACTGGTTTCCTCTTTCCATTATCATTCTTATCACCTCTTATCATAGTAACTTCGCACTGTGGAGGGTCTTTCATAGGGTTCAAGGGTAATACTTCTTCTCTTTCTGGGGTAGGTTCTCTACTCTCTTGTACAGACAGTTGTTTACAGTCTTCCTATGTTATTTCAACTTCGACGTCTAGATCTCTAGTCCTATGTGGCTTCGACTAGTCCTCTTGTTCTTCCAGTTAGTGTGTTATTCTCCTAGCCATGGAATCTCTTAGTTCTTTATTTTTCTATTCTAGATCCTCCTATTCTTGTTTCCTTTGTATCTGATCTTTCTCAATCCAGGTTTTTCCTAGCAAAATAGCAAATGGGGCGTTGTTCTCAAAAAATTTAACGATATCAAATTATTCCTCTGTCGAAGTTCCATGAGAACTCATAGTTGTCTGGGTAAGTCTTCCACATAGGTTTATCAACTTTCCTATAGATAATCTTATTCCTCCCAATGAAGGAACCATAACAGGCTTTCGCAAAATTTCCCAAGTTATTTCTGTCATGATATTCACCTGTGTTTCCTCATCCAAAACACAGTCTATGTCGAAGTCTCCTATTCTTGTTTCGATGCATTCCTTCACATTTAAGATCTTTGATAAGCTGATATCTCTATGATCGTTCAGGGTTTCTTTAATCTGTAATAATACAGTCTCTGATTCTTTCTGGGGTTCTATCATATCCTTAGTTTCTTCGCCTGTCTCATGGTTTTCTTGTCTCATATTCATCTTTTCAACTTTACCAATCATTCTAGGGAAATCCAGAACTTCATTGTCCATAGCTTTACAACAAAGACAACTAGGACCTCTACCAGGGAATTCCTTAGCAAGATGTCCCGGTCTTCTGCAACTATAGAAAAGAGTTAATCCTCTCTTTATTTTAAATGACCCCCAACCTTTCTTATACTGCACAGTGGGATCACAGTAACTAACCTGCAAAAAATTATTTCTAGGATCCTACATCCATTTGTTAGTCCAAACATTCTTTCTATGCATAGTAATAACATATCTTTCACTATTATTATCATATCTATTCATATCCAATCTTCTTTCTTCTAGTTGTGCCCTAGTTTTCAGACTAGGACAAAATCTATCAAACATACCTAGATCCATTCTTTTGAAACAAAAATTTTCACTTATCTTACCTTTCTTAGAGCACAAATATTTAAGATCTTACCTCTTTTCTTTAGATCTGACTCCTTTTTTAGCATAGAGCTTCGCAGTCAAGTAGAATATTGCACACTAAAGCAACAAATCTGCGCACAAAGCTTTCTCTTTTCTTTAGTTCCCAACAATCACAACTTTAGGTCCTAGAAACTGTTATAACCCTAAATTGCACCACACATGCTTACCTGGCATCAGGCCAACTCAATCCCTTCATTGCCAAAACATCTGCTGAAAAACCTCTTTGAAAATCCTCTTGGGTCAAGGCCCATGCGCCCTAACCCACTACTGCACACGTGTGAACGCTGGCAGGCCTACTACAGCCTGCGTGTACCTAAAAAAACAAAAAAATAGGAAAGTTGTCGATGGGACAAAAAGCTATGGGTCAGTTAACTGAAACTCCCGACCATGCATGGCCGAGGGTTCGTCCAAAACCCTAGCTCCTTCTAGCCTATAAAAGAAGGGGCAGGGTACCATTTGGAAGGAGGAAAATTATAGCGAAGAAACTGTGCTCATTTTCCGAATCCATTGTCCCAATCCTTTAGCCTTTCCTCAAGCCTAAGGAGAATTAACACAAAGCAGTTGGA
>JASDQU010589305.1:0-13197 GCA_032191745.1 Picea mariana | reverse complement strand
GTGGGCCTTGACCCAAGAGGATTTTCAAAGAGTTTTTTCAGCAGATGTTTTGGCAATGAAGGGATATGAGTTGGCCTGATGCCAGGTAAGCATGTGTGGTGCAATTTAGGGTTATAACAGTTTCTAGGACCTAAAGCTGTGATTGTTGGGAACTAAAGAAAAGAGAAATCTTTGTGCGTAGATATGTTGCTTTAGTGTGCAATATTCTACTTGATTACGAAGCTCTATGCTAAGAAAGGAGTCAGATCTAAAGAAAAGAGGTAAGATCTTGCAAAGGGTGCAAGCAATGATCTTTCTTGATGTATGTTTGGGCTAGGTGTGTATAGGATTGAGTGCATGTAATTAATGCATTGTGAAGCTTCTTGATATGAAGCCTGATATTAATACCAACTAGGTATGAATGATACTAAATGTGAAAGTGATGCACATGTATGATGTAAGAATATATGTATACTAAAGTAACAATATGGTTTCCTTGATGAGTGATATGTAAGGAAAGAACTACACTTGCCAAGATTGAATGAATACCATGGATGCATGGCTGACTCTATTATGAGGAGTCATGAAAGATTGGTTTTGAATGATAGGTTGAGGGGAATGTGCTCCATTCTCTCAGGACTGGATAGTATAAAAAAATGAAAGAGTAAATGAACAAGGATGCTCTATTGTCATGACAAAAGGAAACATGATTAAGCCTTTGAGGAATGCATGAGAACAATTGTGAACAATCATAAGTTAAATGATTTATGATTATGCATGTGGTTAAGTGCATCATGGATGTAAGTTATCCAAACAAGGAATATGTGTGAAAAAATAATTTGGATGCATAACAAAGATGCATTTTTATATTCCTTATGGAATATTTGGTAAACAACTAAAGCTAACTCAAGGTAGAGTCCATCGCAGATAGATAAGGATATGCAATAAGTAAGTTTCATGTTGAAGGAGTTCCCTGTGGAAGAACTGTGTGAAGACTCTGTCAGGAGAACGAAGTCATAACCTTAATGACTACTGATAATTGAGCATTGGGATACAAGCCTATTTATATAAGAAATCATGGATTACATTATAAAACAAAATATATGAGTGGAAAACTAACCAATGAGTGTAGACCATTCTGATAACTGAATGGTAAGGTGCAGCGTGCATAGGGTCGTGGCTCATTATGAACAAAGGGTTTGCTATTAAAACATGCTAATGTATCCTAAGAGTTAGGGTAATCCTAACCAAGGTTTCTCAAGGAAAAGAGAAGGAAGATCCCAACAGGGAGTAATTGCAAAAGCAAAGAAAAGGAAAAAGGAGGAACACTTTTTCCGCCCTAAGAACTCTGAATTGCTTACAAAGTTGTAGGTCTTAGATGAGCAGCTATGAAGAACAAGTATAGTTGGATAAAGGAGAATAAGTAAGTAACTAAGTTTGAATGAATAGAATTGGTTGAAGCCATATTAAACAAAGTACGCGAGGCCTTGGAAAATAACCCAGTTGGAATGAAGGTCCCAAGCCGTGTAGATGGAGTGGGGAAAAGGGAAGAGACTTAACTCCTTTCTTTTCGTATATTATGTTTTTCTCTGGGACAAGAAATCTGGTATGCTGATGAAAGTAATTTTTTTGACACCATAATGAGGACGGTTGTATGACTGAGGAAACAATTGAGAATTTTTTTTGTTGCACTCATGGAAGCCTTAAGGATAATGTGATGAGGTGCATAGAGATATGCTAGGACATATCTGAAAACTGTTTTATTTATTTAAAAGATATGATACTTTCATTTTTATTTTACATGACGAATAACATATTTATGATGTATGTCATCTATAGAAATAAATTGGAACTATTGAGGAATACAGTTTCCAATGATGGACAACCTCAAGCAAAGGATGACTATGAGAAGGTGGTCGTCAAAAGATTTTTGAAGGGTCTTTAAAAGTCCCCATAAAAAATCATTAATTAGGTAATACCAGAAAGGGTGCTAGTAGCCATAACATGTATAAAAATTTCCATACCTATGTGGCATAAGGTATGAAGGAATTTGGTAAGAATCCCTTCTGAAAATATTTCAATATCCTAAAGATATGAAATTAATTGTTAGTGGTTGTTGTATGCTATTTCTACCCAAGCGGGGTAAGATTCAGGAAAGAAGAATCTGAACAATAGAGAGAGGAAGTCTATGCTAGTCAAGGAGGAGTTATAATCCTTGCAAGAAAATGCATGAGTAAAGAGTACCATGGGTAGTTTGGAGACTTAAAACTCTAGAAGAAAATTGAAAAATACACCATGAAACCCCTGAACATCGAATTTGCGAAGTGACGGAGGCCAAAGATCCCAAGGACTATGTGGACACATATTGAATGTGATATCAGAGAGTTTGGAAGGTTGTTAGTCTAAGGCGATGGGGCGTGCTAACGTTAACCAGGGTGATGTGGACCCACGTTTGACGTGCCACATGTCACTTGGATTCGTGCATTTCACATACCCTATAGACCCATTAACACATGACAAGTGTCACCCTCTGAAGGGGCCACCTATCATCACTACCTTGACCACATATTACACATAGAACTCACTGCTTGGTCCATCTGGCGGGAGGAGCATGAGGGACCCACATGTATTATCCCTCGTATTTAATACGTCACCATGTGTGAGAGTGGACCCTTCGGGAGTCTAGAACTTCAGGACTTCGGAGGTTTGGGATGCAACATCGTGGATAAGTTAAAAGGGATCAAAGGGCAGAGCTACATGGAAGCACCTTGGGAGTTCGGGAATGTAGGACTCCAGAGAACATGCGTGTAGAAGAGAAAAAGGGACGTTCAGTGTCGGAGTGTCGAACGTTGAATTCCTTGCTAGCCTGTGTGTTAGAAGAGGATTTAGTCCAGTCATGAGATTAGTCGACGGGTGGAATTTATTTGCGGGAGGTAGGTACCTAGATATGGTATGAACGATATGGAACCACATGGGTGCCATGTGGCACCCAACTAATATCACCCCAAGAACTTCGGAAGGCCATAACTTGTAAAATAGAGGTTGGTTTAGAGCCTGGTAACAGTCGTTAGAAAGCTCATGGTGAGAAGAATTCAATGGATATAGCAGAATTAATATTTGAGATGGATTAGGAAAACGAAATTATGATGCCCCATCCCTAGAAAGGGTACTTAGGGGTCGGGTGTGTTACATTACCATAACTTTCATTTGGCACACCCAATTTTGGTCAAACCTATGGAATTGCAGAGAAGATATTTCATAGTAATATAGGTTGAAATTTCATACTCACAGGGGAAAAAATTGTAGAAATACTTCAGAAGAAAGGTCAGCAAGAAGGATAGACTCTAAATCAAGATTTCGAAGGTATATTCACTTAAAACTGTCATAACTTTTGATTGGAATGTTCGATTGAGATGATTCAAAATCCATTGAAAAGAGTAAAATTATAATATTATATTGGAATGAATATTATAACTATTTGATATCATTATTCCTAATATATTTAGGTTGTAATTTGAGTGTTGGGTTTAGATGTCACTTAAGAATCACTGGAAATACCTGAATTTACAGGAGATCTTCAAAGATGAAATAAATCCTATGGAATGGTTTAGGATGGAAAAGGAATATTATTTGACTACTTCAAGGGTAACAAATTGTTTTTTTGGTGAATATTGGAATTGGTGGATGGATATTGATAAGGATAACAAATGGAAAATTCCATGGGAAGAATTTGAAGAAATCTTCTCAAATAAATGGATCGAGGATACCAAAAATGAGGAGATGTATAAAATTCAAGGGGAGTTAAAATAAGTAAAAGAAGAGGTCAAGAAGAAGAGTGATGAGTTGTCTAAGATACAAGACCTTAATGAAGTACTAGTTAAAGAAGTTCAAAAGTTAAAATAAGAAAATACTAGCAAAGAAAATTGGGAAAAATATGAGTCAAGGGAGGATTTGAAAAATAAAAATGAAGAGATATGTAGATTATGAAACTATAATAAAAAAACTACTGGATGAGGTTAAAATATTGAAAGATGAAAATAAGAATTTTCAAAATCAAAAAGAAAGAAGGATCTTAAATGAAGAATCTACCAAAAGACTTGAAAAGGAAATTTCCAAGAAGGTTGAGGAATTCCTAAATATTGATGAGGTAAAATAAGAAATTCAATATGGAATTGAATAAGGACGTCAAAATTTGATAGATGGGGTCACATTGCAGCTTCAAAAGGAGAAAGAAGAAAATATTCAAGAAGGTTAGCAGAAGATACTTGAAGAAGTTTAACTCGATCTAGAGGATGTACATGTCAAATATGCTTGAGGGTGGCCTGTTGCATAGAGAAATAATGCAATGACAATTACAGTTGTGTGGATTGTTCGACGTCTACATCTAATTGTGTAATCATTCATAAATATAAGTGTTTTAGTCACTGTTATTATTTATTATGTTAGTGTTGTTCTTGAATGTTTTGTTTATTTCTTGTTTTGTGTGTTTAGATTGATGCTATGTTTGAGGAATAGTTTGCATCTACAATTCTAGGGGTTGATGACATTTGTATGATTATATTTGTGATGTTGTATGCACACATTTCAAAATGGTATCGTAGTTATGTAAATATGGTTTATTAATGGAAATTTCCATGTACTCTATATCCTCAATAGAGCACAAAGGGGGCTACGTATTCTACAAAGGATTTGATTCAAAGAAATAAAATCTTTTTTTTTTGCAAGTTATGATATGAAATCTTGGATTCTATTGAACTTAAAATAAAGAGAACATGGGAGGGGGGGCAACCTTTTTCCCAAGTTATAATAAAAGGAAAAACTAAAGGGGAAGTTGTTATGTGCTCAACGAGATACAAGATTTTGATTATAGAGAGCTTATACCCATGTTAAAAAATGATCACAACACTTAACAAACAAGGATTAAATGATTCATATCCCATGATCAACACATTGTAGCTATGTCATCAATGCAATACATCTAGGAGATATTTAGATTGACCCATATCATCCCATACACCAACAAAGAGTCCCTTTTATTTCTTCTTAGCCTCTTACCAGTATTCAGGTTGAACTCAAGTTATGCCACTCAACCAACTACATGCTTAAATCAAGAATAAGTGAAAATTCATCTTGGTTTATCTTAGTATCTCTTTATATATACACAACAATATCTTGGTTTAAATTGGTCACAATTTAAAAGTACCAACATACAACACCACCAAAGGTTTATCTTTGGTTTCCTCAACTAGCCAATTTGCACAAAAATCATGTGATCCATGCACATATTACAATGATAACATTAAATATTCATTTTATTGGATTCCATACCATTGATTTCATAAAGCAAGTTAACCATAAGTTCCTTTTTAGATCTATGCTTTAAACAAGGAATTGTTTCCATTGTCGTGACTAGTCTTATCACCTCCAAACCCACTAGGTTCCACTTGTTCTCCTTGCACATATGTTGACATAACATATCTACAAACGCTTTTAGATGTGTGGGGCCACTCTCGCTGGAGATTCAAGGTTTTCTTGAATCTAATTCCACACATAAAAACCAAACACAATGAAAGAAGAAAAACATCAAATACAAGAATTATGCACTAAATAAGCACCAATGATTTATCTTTGAAACCCTTTACCAAAAATAACCTTCAAAGATATATGTTCATTAAATTTATCTACTATGACCAAGCCAGCTAACTTAGGCCAACAATGTTGAAGTATTTTACAATGAGTTATTTCAAGCCTTCAAATAAGCTTCATCACATTAAACAACATGGATGAATACCATGGGCCAACCAATTCCAAGAGATTGTAACCTGAAGGACATTTCATTTTGTACTCTCAATTTGAAGAAACAATTTTGTGGCATGATTATTTTGTTATTTGAGTTGATCATAAGAATTTTTAAATATATTATTGTAGTTTTGTATGCATATACTTCCTCACCTTAATATAATGAAGACGGTCTACAGTGTATTGAGTGTATTTGAATGATTATTTTGTCTTTAAAATGTTGGTTTAAATTTTAGGGTCATCCTAATAATTCCCAACACATTTTCCTCTTTTATCGGTGACTTTTAAAGATGACCATCCTATTTAGTATTTAAATTTCTCGTGAAATTATTTAATATTAAATACTACCTCTAGGATTTGATATTTTAGATCCTTGTACATCCTTATATCTTCTCCATCTATCAAGACTAGTTATTCCTTATTTTCCTGGATAAAGGTGTCCTTTTAATTATAAAACATTGTGTTAAATGATCTTACTTTGATTAATTAATCCCTCTCTTATATTAAATTTTTAAAAACATTTTATGACGTCAAGCTCTTAAAAAAATATCTTTTATATGCATGGATACCTCCTCTAGATTTCCACTATTCCATTTTAAGCTTGAAATAGCGAGGTTTCAAACCTCTAGTGGATACTCACCATAGCTCCTCTCAAGGGAACATATCAAGGAATAATATAGGGAATGATTGATAATTGAAGTGTTGGAAGTATGAGATCAATAACGAGGACATTGGCATCTAAGCGATAGGAGTGATTGTCTCAAGAGTTAGTGGCTATCTTTAAAAGTCTCTTCACAAGTACAGAGAGATTGTAATTTCCAAATTTTATAAAATGTTTATTCTCACAACTAGCTTGAATAGTCAAAGTGATTATAAGACAATGCTTATAATAATTTAAGAAATATAATCTCAAAAGTCACCTATGGTCACTAAAGAGGCAAGAAGTTGGAAGGCTAATATCCACTAGTTTCACTTATAATGTAATGATCCTAACCACTACTGTAACAATTTTCCCCACTGTTGTAGTAATATATAAGTATTTCTTGAGTGATGACTTTCGTCAAACACTTACGATGTAGGTGTCTTCTCACTACTAAAATCTCAATTTATGGCTATGGCAATTTGTTTGAGATTTTTAAAGTGTTTTGGTTAATTTATATATGATATAAGAAAAACAAAATTCTTTCTTTTTTATACAGCAAATGTATAAAAAGAAAGCATACAAACCCACAAATCATAGTTGATATAATAAGAAAACAAAAAAAAAATATTATTTATTTATTTCAATGCTAGACTAAGAAATGCTACTAGTATTAACTCACAGATTTACTTAAGCATTTACAATTGGTAGTTTCTGATTAACTGGAAGAGTAATCCTTCTAAGAAACTGCTCACCAATGGCTCTTTTGTTGTCCAAATATTGATGTACTGGCAGAGGTAAATCATCCTCTTTTTCTAGAACTCAGACTGATAGGAAGAAATCGCTCCCCAACAAAGAAAGATGGTCTTTCCTCAAAAGAAATGACTTGATCACAAAGGGTTTCTATCTGCTTTCAAACTATGCTATTGTAGATGATAAAATCAACCTCCTAGTCACACAAATGTGCCCCAGTTATCATAATTTTTCCTAGCATAAAGAACCCATGATTTTCTTATGAAACTTGACCTCTCGCAACCACAAACTTGACCCTCCTTCTCAAATACGACATCTTCTATGTATAAAAAACTACCACATGAAAGATATTGCTTGCATAAAGGTGACTCGACCTTCCCAAGAGAACTTGGCCAAAAATAAAGCAACTCCGTCACAAAAAAATAAACTCAGCCACCAAGATGATAAAGACTCGGCCACACTGAACCACAGTGAAGAAATTTGTATGATCTCCTCCCTTCGACTAGCTAGGGTAGATGGTCACACCATTGAAACCAATCTTCCAAACTCTTTAGGGTTTTTTTCCCAAAATCCAAAGACACAAAGAGCTCTCTCAATTTCATTTTAGAAAATAATAATATGCATAGTGAGAGAGGGTGCCCCTCATTCTCCTTTTATTCTCGCATTGACCCTTTTACCCTTTTAATAAATTAAAGTGACTTTATTAACTCAATAGTCACTTAGGTGACTTTTTACTTGATTACTCAATGTGACCTTTTAAAAATAGATTATTTTCCATTTCAGATTACATTAAATAATTAATTCCCTTTTAATGTCAGAAAGTGATTAATTGGAATCTAAGACATTCCCAAACATCGGAAGTCCCTTTCTCATGATCCTAACCTTTAGACATTTTCGTTTTGGTTCCAAAGAGCTATTACACTAAGGTATTCCCCCAAAGTTTGTGATCCAAATAATACCATTAGTGCATTTAATTGAATTATTCTCAATAATAACTTTAATTTACGAGAATCCTCAGAACACCACGAAACCAATATATATCTATCCGAAAGTGATCTCGATGATGAAAAATGGTAAATGGACTAGTTTGGGCCTCATCTAACTCCTCCAAACCCTCTGATATCGCCAATAACATAACCTCACCCTTTTTTCTGAGTTTACATAAGCCTCATAAGTTATCCCCAATCGTGGAATAGGGGAACCCAAAAATGGGGACATTACATATAAGTAGAACCATTTCCTTCGGACTAAAGGTTATTTTTTTGACATTATAAGCTAACTTTATATGTTAATAAAGAAATTGTTGTTAGCCAATTGTGTTGATACTTTTGTAACATTGTGTTGGGTTATAGACTATTCTCTTCTCTCCCATTTCTCTTCATGCTTGTGAGTGTGAGAATTCTAACTTGTGGACTAGTGCCTTCTCTCCCATTTCTCTTCATTCCTGTGAGTATTAAAATTCTAACTTGTCGACTATTCTCTTGTTATTGTGTTCATTTTCACTTATTTTTTATTCTTTTTAACATTTGACATGAAACAAGGAGCCTCTTAGTAGCTTGTAGACTATTCTTGTATACTATAATCAAAATTTATGATTACTCATATACCATAGTTGGTGGACTAGACTATAATCAAAATTTATGATTACTCATGTGCCATAGTTGGTGGACTACTCTTTGAATTTCTATTTGTTTAATCTTAGTTCTTTTAAACTTGGTGTTCTAACTAATTTGAAGAAGGGTTTTTCATGATGGAAGTGGACTATTTTCTAAATCCTTGAATGATTCATTTTGTACTAAACCTAGTTGTAGACTACTCTGCTATGGTTCATGTATGATTGGTTCATCTTAGCTTGTTTTCTAATGAGTTTTACAAAAGAAGGTGTACCTAGCAATTGGGGTGTCTCTTTTGAAGAGGGAGGATATGTACCTTCCACATTACATTATTTCTTTATTGTATCTCATTTCTTAGCTTAAACACTCCATTTTATTTATTGCACTATATTAAATTAGTTTAAATTATATTTCATTTAGAATAAAGTCCAACATTAAAAGAAATTTTTATCATGTGTATTGAACCACCTAAAGTTAAGTCTTTTGTCTCAATAAACTTATGTCGTTACCTAATTAGGTTTTTTATCCCAATAAACTTATGTTGTCAACTAGGATAAAAAAATCACATAACTTATTATTAGTGGTGTTGACATTAGTACCTCTATTAATATTAAAATCAAATATCAAACACATTATTTAAAAGTATGTTGCAGTCTCTCTAATCAAAGCCTCTACTTAATCAAGTTGTGTCATCAAGTGATTGTCATCTATGTTGTGGGGCTATGATAATGTTCCCAAGCCAAGATGTCAGGAACATCATGTTTTGTATATGTTTTTAAACTTTTTCTAGTTGTGGCATTTCGTCAAACACTTTGCTTACTATGGTCTTTTAGGTTGTGTTAGGGTTATACTGATGATTTTAATGTGTGTTTGCAACAACAAATAATAAGATATAGTAATGAAATATACCTCAACCATATGCAAGATCAAAAATATAATAGACAACCCCAAAATGCCTCAGATCTGATCTTATTCATAATATTGGAAGAACCTGATACAATATAGCTAAGAGCCAAATAGCAGAGTGAAGATGATCCTCAACAAGATCAAGAAGAGAAGCTACAAGCCTCCAAAGGCCCTCCTGAATAAATGAGATGAAAAATAATATGATATCTGGATCATATGAAGTGCCAAGCATCAACTCGATGAGCTACGCCTTACTAGAACACTGAAGACCCTCAATAATTCGGCCTTGCTACTCAAGACCTCAAGATACTCCGATGAAGATGCCAAATAGTAGATTAGGTCTGTACAAAAGCTCGGGTGAAGTGTCAGTACAAATGGTGAATTTCTAACCCACTCAATCCACAAACCCCTAATTTCTCTTGCACCCTCCTGGATGAATGAAGACCAATAATTCGGCCTCTCTCCTAGAGGCCTCTAAATGCTACATAAAACCAATGAAATGATACATCGGGGAATGGTTACCTCACTGGTGAAGTCCAAAGATAAATATTGAATATCTGAGCAGTCAAATGGGTGAAACCACTTTCTGAAGTGTGCCCCTCTACTCCAATTTGCCCAATGCTCTAATAAATCAAATGACACATAAAACTCCTTCGGAATGAACTAGAAATGATGGATAAGACCCTGAAAGAAAAACCCAAATGCTCAAATCTTGGCAAACCCTCTCATACTCCTAGATCGAACCTTCCTCCCATCAATGGTGCACCCCCTCTTGCTGTAAATGCTCAATGGTGTGCCCTCTCTCTTTCTGTACCTATGGCTGGTGTAGAATCCTTCTGAAGCTGAGTAGATATGATGTAGAATGGTGAGGGAGGAATATTTCACCTCCATGACCAATCTTGGGTTAGTTTGAGTGGGATATTTCACGACCGAACTGATATCTAGGGCTTGTTAAGTCAAAACCCTCAAAACCCCCAAGGCATGGGCTCACTAGCTAGAAGCCAGATATCAAAACTGATAATCACATGAATGAGAGAATATTGGTCCTTACCTCTCTTTTATCCTTCCTGATCACCTTGTCCCTCCAAAGTGACTGTTACCCATGATTTTGGTCATCATGATGATGTATTGATGATGGTGTACTCAGGCTCTTCATTAGAAATTTCTCCTGAGAAACGTTACCTTCATCTCTTTCCAGAAATCACATTTTTGAGGATTGTTCGCAGGCAGCTAGTATATTTGCCTGCGAGAATACATGATTCTCCCAGGCTGTCTTAAGCCAGGGTGCGAGAAGTTCACATTGTGTTGAACTACTAGGGTGCGAACTCTTTCTTAAGCAAGGAAAAATATGAATTCTCGATGCTTCTAGAAGGGAATCTTCTAGAAGGATGAGATGGCATTCGAATGGTTATCCTAGTACTGGATTCCCTGATATTTTGGGATCATTCTTATCCAAGTAACCAATTCATTCTCTCCCATATATTGAGTGAATTCTCATGGAAAAGGTTAAGCAAACAAGGTTAAGCAAGATTCATTGGAGAAATTGGTGAAAGATTGTGTGAAGGACTGATGCTACAGCAGCTAAGAACTCCAGCAAGTTTATCAAAGGTGGTTGATCTTCTTCATGAAAGTGAGCAAGTGTGTGTGTTGGAGCCAAGGGCCATCGAAAGGAAGTTTGTGACATCAAGGCTCAGGTTGCAATCTTTACTTTCCATCAATATGATACAGTAATATGTCTCTTTCCCATAAAGCTAATTCTACTTTATTGTATAACTCCTTGATCATATACATAGATTCACTGTTGAACAGATAGTGCTTTCTTCACTTCGGTTGGTTTGTATTGTTTTGGTCTTGACTGTACAAGAGCACTGGAGCGAAGCGGGAGCAACAAAGACCAAATGAAGCGATCATAAGGTATGTTCTTTGTTCTTGCCTCCTATTTAATTCAATGGTTAGAATCTAGGGAAAGAGTCATATTCTATCTTGCTTTGTTCAAGATCCAAGTGGATCTAGGGAGATCAGTTTGTGTTCGCACTTACGGATTTATCCAATAACAAAATTGGCGACTCCACTGGGGAACAATCCCATTTTATTTGTGGCTTTTGATATTTTTCTGTGGCCATTTGCTTTGGTTTCACTTTTCTCCTGTCTTATCAGTCTCTGAGTCTTCAGGATATCCTGATAGACCTTCTGGGTCCAGAAGCTTTTTTGAATTTTGCTTCATTTTTCAAATTTTTGATTATGTTCAGGAATTCTTGCACTACACTGCATTGCAGCCTACGATAATAGGTAGAGTTCGCACTCTGCCCATAGGTTTCAGTGCGAGGTTCTTGCACCCTGCTCAAGGGTCACCTATGAGAATCAGTGATTCTCGCACTGTGTTATATTGCCTGCCCGTGAACATCATTTTTCAAAAATTTGGATTTGAGTTTTGGTATTTCTCACTGCCCAGATCAGTTTGATTGCCTCTTATGAGTTTCTTGGACCTCTGATTGGTATCTTTCTTATCTTTGCTTGTGTGCATGAACAGTCTTAGGGTTTCAAGGCTTTTCTTGTCATTTTTGGACTTGACTATCGTTTCTTGGCTTTTCTTGGAAAAACCATTCTTTCTGACTTCAGAATCTGAGTGTGTTTGATTAAGTTAAGATCTAGTGATTGGTTGAAAGTTAAGTTTTCCTGGTTTTCTCATTTTCTTATGGTTTGAAAGATTGTTTTCTTTTTCACTTGAAAAGACTAAATTTGTTTTCTCTTTATTTTTTCTTTCATTGAAAGAGTGGATTGGGTTATTTGCTTGTTCGTTGATTTGATTTTCTGTACTCTCACTGTCATAGTCTGGGTCCTTTTTGGAAAGTGAACAAGGTTTTTTCTTTCAAAAACTTGTTTTTGTTTTTAGAAAACATTGAAAAATCAAATTATTGAGATTGTTGAAGTATTTGAAAAAAGACACAATAGAGAATTTTCATTTGATAAATGGTTATTTGTGTTGGCATTTGAAAGGAAATTTTGCATTGTAGTTCAAGGTTGATCTGGAAAACTTTCTCTCTCTCCCATACATAGGATTCATTGAACGAAAAGTGATATATTTCATTCTCATCCTTGCATTGTTGGGTTAGAGTCATACAACATAAGTTTCATTTATGTTACCTTTGAGTAAACAACAGCCTTTAATAACACTACGTAATCATAAAATTTATCTAGTAACTCTTTTCTAGGGCTCTTTTACACCAACATTTAGCTAGGCTAGCGCTTTGGAGTAGGAGGAGAGATACACTCTCCAAAATCATAAAACACACAATAGCATCTTGTGTTAGGGAGTGTTAAATTCCATTTGCAACATCTTGTCCTGGGAAGCCCTTCTCACACAAGGGTCAAGCACGAGGTCGCATTGGTATTGGCAGAGTTACTTACCCTGCTTTGTTGATATCAGTGTAGAGATTGCACATATTATGGGGATCACTCGGAGGTATACCCACAATGATGAATGGAAGCCTTTTGAGTTGATTTCGG